>WURS02453262.1:0-14051 GCA_011762765.2 Rhinocypha anisoptera
AGTAAGATTTCTCGGGTTTTCCGTCCGGGTCCACGGGTTGTTTACCACAAACGTTTCGACAGCTAAGTGCGCCATCGTCTTCGGGGTGATGACGATGCACCCTGAAGACGATGACGGCGGACTTTGCCTTCGAAACGTCGGTGGAAAACAATCCCCTGGACCCGGATGGAAACCCGAGAAATCTTCCTCCAATCTATTCGCCGGGAAAACCTGAGATCCTTCAATATGACCGATATTTCGGGAGTCCAGATTCATCCCTCCAGTGCGGACGACCTTTATTTTGGTCATTTTTCCTTTATTTTGTCGTATGCTTATATGCAGGGGCTGCATACCAGTTTAGGGCTGTGGCACAAAAGAGATAACTTTGTAAGGTTAAAAGAAGATGGGAAAAGGGGGGGGACTGAGAATAAAAACAGAACTTTTCCACAGAAAAATAAAACTTTAATGTACAACGTACGTTTCAGCTCACTGAGCCATCCTCAGAAACGGGGCGCCTACGTTATCAAGCGAGGAGCGTAAGGGGGCCGGGCGGGGCGGCGGGGGATTTAGACGCCGTGGCACCCCCAATATCGCGCGGAGAGCCTGCAATAAACTCCAACGGGGGACGGACGGCGGGCGTTCGGACGGCGGGGCTCGTAGTTCCCGTTGCCCTGCCTAGCGCCCCCGTGTTATTTCGGCAAAGGAACCTCGAATAAATACGCCAGGAGAAGAACCGAAATTTCACTCGAAAACCAAGTCCAGCGATCGATTTCGCCTTGACCCAAAATTTGACAACGGCGACGTCCCCATCATCGGGTGAAATAATCAGCTAGTGCATTTCAGTTCGACGTTTGATGAATTGGTACCTGCCATTAAAGGGACCGGGTAATTTCACCGTGGATTAGAGCACGTCTCTTTTTGTATACTCACGTTCCCATGGAATGAACTGCTAGGTGTCTAATACCAACGTTGCCGAGAATAGGTTGTAATTATTTCTCTAACTAAGCTCCGATTAGTATTTCAGACATTTGCACCTGAAAAGGTTTTGGATAGGGGCATTATAAAATTTTTCTATAACTCTTCTAAAATTCTACAAGTCTTATAAAATTCTTCTATAGTAAAAGTTTACTTATTCTCCATGTTTTCTTTTGCTTAGAAGGTAACATCTTATAATGCTCCTCCTTATTAACCTGAAATTATTTTCAATGAAATATTCCAAGGAAAATATTTGACACAATTTAGACGTTATAACTTAAGCCCATTGGGATGCAGGCTCCCAGGGATCTTCGCTAGGCCTTTGTGTTGGCGAGTTCGGTGTGGAGAATCTATGCCCAAACCACTACTAGGCAACCAGCTTTCGCCCATTCGAATATCATGACGCTTCGTGCACCATTATTCCGTAATAGCATAATAATCCCATGCCTTCCTCTAGACTCTGGAGCAGCTATTCCCTAGGTTGATCGCAGAACAACACCTTTGAGGAGAATTAGTTGTAGTTAATCAATTAATAAAGTGCTCTTCTTCTTGAGGGAGCCCACATTTGGAAAAATAATTATTTCTTGTGCACAAGAGTCGGGCAGACCATATTTCTGAGGCATGAAGTTACGCGCTTCAATCCTTACATCCTAAAATCTTCGAGTAATGATTTTGGTTTACTCAACATATGCACAAGGTTTGAGGCCACAAAAGAAATACGAAGCATGCATGTTACCCTTTTACCTTATACTTCAGTAACTATGTACTAAAAAAACTAATTTCGGGATAAGATTTTGAGAAAAATATTTTATATATTAACTCGGATTCAAACAGCTTTGCTCCATGAAATGGAAATGTCATAATTCAAAATATAAAACCATAAATTAATTGTAGTAGATTAGAACATCGCATGATTGCTGCCATTTTACGAGCCTTACAACTGAGTGGACACAAGTTGAAGTCGTAAACAAAAAATAAGGAGAAATAAATTTCATCAACTCAGTATGTGGAGTTGAGGAAAAGAGAGAGGATTCAAAAGCTCTCATAAGTATCCGAGAGGCTTGTTGCTTCTTAAATTTAACAAGCGAAATTCTCTGGTCGTAAAAATATGAACCAGGTATTTTAACATATTCACGGGGAAACGAGAGATTTGTATTCGCTTAGCTTGCTATGAGAAGCAGAAACATCCCACGGCACATTGTGCGAGGTAAGTGTAAACAAGGTTATGAATCGACTCGTTATCTCAACTACATCCTTCTAACTTGTTAACAGTGGAAAAGAAGGGAATAAGCGTAACAAGAGAATTAAATGAGCAACTTATAAAGATAAAGGCGAGGGCACGAAGAGGGAATAATAAAGAAAGTCAGCACTGTTCCAGGACCGCTGAAGCCGACCGATGGAGAGCGCATTGTAAGACCGACACACATCGAAGACATTCATATTCATTCGTCGCATAGGCGTGAAGTTCCTTACGAGTTGGTGGTGGTAAAGAGCGAGAGGAGGATAAGGAGAAAACGACTAATCGAGGGTCGAATGAGCCCATCGACCGCCATGTTACGTAACGCGTACCCGAACACTCGCGAAATTTTGTGCGCCTCCTACCTTGGTTGCGTAACCCCGATTCGCGAATTCGGATATCCCGCAAATGGAAGGCGGAGAGAGAGAGAGGGGATACCTCGTTAATGCCCGGAAAAGCAGGGGTCCTGGCACCCCCCTCCCCCTTCCCTTGAGGGTATCCTAGGATTTTCCACACACGCGAGACTTTCTTCTATAATCCGCAATGATTAACATATCCCAGGAGGGATGTGAACCCTAAAAGAAAGAAAAAAAGACGGAATATTTCCCTCGGTATAACCCCGAGAATTAGGCTGGGCTGCAGAGTGTTTCCCTCTCTTTCTCTCTCTCAAAGGGTTTCGCGGCGCCAAAGGGTGTGTAACAAAAAGAAGGAAGTAAGAGGAGGAATGCGAAAGCCAGACAAATGCCCTAAAGGAGGGGGTTCCCTTACAGGGTTTCCCCCCCCATACAGCCAGCCGAACTCAAAGAACGACGCACCAGCAGAAAACTATTTGGGACACGTCGTTACGCAACTACCAATCCCCAGAGGCGGGACGGGTTAGGGAGGAAGGAGGGGGGAGGAGGCTCCGGAAAGGACTTCGGCGAAAAGAAATCGCCTTAAAACTCCTCCTCGGGAGAATAATAACGGCGATTTCCGGACTCTTGATGGGCCGCCGTAGACATATACGTGCATGGAAAGGGATAGTAACGCATAAAAATGGAAGAGTGCTAAATGTAACGAGGAAGATGGAAATGCACCGATTCCCAAAAGAAAAATTTACCCTCTCTCGGGACTCGAACTCGACCTTTCGATTACCCTGAAGCCATTTTGTTTTACAAGCATGGTCTCATTATGTATGCGTAAAAAAATAAATTCCATCTTATTTATAAATCTTTATTTTCAACTAGGAAGAAACATTGAAACGCTGACATAATTTAAGACATATATATATATACCTATATACGTATATACAATATAACGTAGTCGGTTCACACACGTAAGAGAATGTTTGTCACAAATATAGACACAAAAAACATAGTTACAAAAGTATAAAGAAACTCACTAGTTTTTTTAATTTTCGGTGGCTGCTGAACCACCTTTGTCAGGCAGGAGATTAGACGAAATTGGGAAATATATATATATATATATAACTACATTTTCACAGGATATACAGAGAAAACAAATAAAAGATACAATTGGAAACGAATTTTCGGTGGTCGAAGCACACTTTTCTCTTAGGATCGATGAAGAAGAATCTCTTCCTTGATCCTAAGAGAAAGGTGTGCTTCGACCACCGAAAATTCGGATCCTATTGTGTCATTTATTTTTTTTTCTATGTACATCCTGTGAAAGTGTAGTTATATCCTATAGAAAAAAAATGACATTTGCGTGTGTGTATATGATTATATATACACACGCAAATGTATTTTTTGCTCGTCACTGGACAGAGCATTCTTGGTAGTGTCCAATCTGGACGTGATATGATGTCGCATAATGCGAATCACTTTCCAGCAAAACAACTCTCTCATCGAAATCGTCAAAAGTCATCACTAGTCAGAGGGCTGGTTTTTTTAAACACATATCCTCTCGACCTTTTCTTCTGCCCACTCTACGTAAACATTTTATTTCGGAGTAACTTTGCTTCAACACCCTTCGTCATTTGATATTATTTATCGATAGGGGGGGTTTCCACCGTAGATAGTTTTTGCCGTTCCCTTTAGTCACCATAACAATTTCACCACATCAGACATTGTGTCCCGATTAAAATTATTCCTAATCCTCTCCAGAGTTTCCATTGTATGTTCTTCCTCTCCCAGTGCCGTCGGAGAACCTGTATTAAAAGAGTTTCTACCTTATATGTGAGCTTGATCTTTCTACCGTAGTCACATTTATATCAGTTCCGCTGTATCCGTTTTCGTTGTAGCAACTGTCCCCGATTTAATATCACAGTAACGCATGCCCTATGTGTTAATATACTCTACCACGACATTGGTTAAAGGTGCTCTTGTTATGAATGGAGGTGGAAGTTGCTTTCTGTAAAAAGTTTGCATAAACGGCGACTGAGGAAAACTAAGAGAGAATTAAGATTACTAATAAAGAAATCGATAGATTTTCGACTTCTCTCTGGATTCGACTTCGACTCAGAGTAAATTAATAAGGCACAATCGTTATTAAAATTGTATCGAATATCATAATTGAATATTAATATGGGATAGTTCGTAATTGGAAATCTGCAGATTCAACATGCTATGGATGAACTCAAGAAATGACAAATGTGCCCCACCCTAGGATAAAACCTTATAAATCTTCACACACTTCCTACAAGCTATCTTTCTAACTGAAATCATTATTTTTTTCCTACCCCTACCTTGCTTACCCAACATTATCTTTTATTTCTCGCCTTCATCGACCCATCACCCACCCTCTTTCCTTCCATCCATATTTTATGCATTCTTCGGGCTTCGCCATGATTCTCCTCCCGTACCATTCATATCTCTTCCTCCTTTGTTTTCCATTCAGTCCACCTCACCTTCTCCATCCTTCGCCAAACCCACAATTCATATGTCATCAATTTATGCTCAGCATCCTTCATTATGGACCATATTTCATGTCCATGTAAGGGTTTTCAATTGTCTTTTATTCACTTTTCTTCCTTAAGGTCCCGCGTTTATCAACTATTTCCTTTACGCAAACCTTTCCTTTACAAAGACGCTACCCGAATAAGTAGGGTTTTCTAGTGTTCTCTTAATTCTAGAGTTAACTTAACCTTCCTTTTATCGATTATCTCGTTAATTTCGGTTAATTTCTATTACTTTTTGTCCAAATGTCGATTGACCCTTCCATTGGCCCTGTAGAGGTCCCTTAAATAATCTGGAGTCCTCTGGCTCAGTGGCCAATGAAGGAATGGTTGCCTGAGAATGCGACTGACTTGTTGACCCATTATAACTCCTGATTCCAGAGCTTACTTCCCCTCTTCAACCTGGATCGCCTACAGTTTCTGGAGAAGCCCCGACAGTACCTATAATGTACACAGAGGTATAATGTCTTGTCTTGACGCTTCGTCGAAGGAGACGTTATTCATTAGTAGGCACTTAACAGATTCGAAATATTAAAAAAATATGCAAAATATAAAGTATATATAATATACAAACTGTACAATAATAAGTTTTGACAAGGATTAAATTGTAACCATTAATGCCTTCGAAAGGAGCACTTATGCCGTTAAAGGACCGCTAAAGATATTACAGGGGAGGACAAAAGGTTTAAAATGCCATCTTTCCGTCACGTTCCATCGTAGCGGGCCCGCCGTAACCTTAGGTCCCGATGCAAGCCTGAATATTCACATGAAGGTCACGATCTGTATAACAAAGCTAATCTTCGATACCGAGAGATAGGTGGGGCTCTTGTCTCGAGGGCCCACTGCGATACCAACCGCCTCGTTCACAAAAGAAAACGTGTTACATAAGGTGCTCTGGTGAAAAATGAAAACGGGTATGTAGGGCATCGTGTGTGAGTCTCCCTCACGTAATTCCGAAACGGTTTGAAGGACACGTTTCTAGTTGCATGTAGAAAATATTAGAAGAAATGTACTCTTGACACGTAACCAATCAATCGGCCTTGACAGACGCAGCTGATGACGAAAGACTGACCTTCCGCAACGAAGGATACCATCAGTGTCTAACAGTGAATTTACTCTTCCCTTATGATTTTTACGCGTGAGTCTCATCGATTATTCTACACATTTGTTTAAATGTGTTCAATCAATAAAATTTCTTCCGTCGAATCGCGGCAATGAAGTTAATTCTCACCACAAATGACCGCATAATGGTCTTCATATGATGTATGGAACAGTTAGGATAGTATTTGTTGACCCTTCTTCGTATTTATTTGATTATTTTTTTAATAAAAACGTTTTTATGGTGCGAGAAAATCAAAATCCATGGAAATCCTACGTAGTTTAGGTTGGCGTCACGCAATGACACTTGAGTTTTTGAGCCCATGAGATTTTAGTTTTTTTTTGCATTTATTTAAAAAGTTTGCGAAACATTTCGCATTGACATCGAATACGCTCGTGAATAAGGGTAGGTTGAGTGTAAAGCCATAATTTAAGGGCTCCGTGATTTGACAAACTGTAATCCCTAGTGAATTCAATGGCATCGGGCTCAACTTTATGATCAACAAATACAACGAAACTTTGTACGTCCACAAATTTTATTAAAACGACCGGTTTCGTCGAGCGGTCGACATCATCAGGTCTAATCCCTAGCACTCTCCATGAAAACAATATAGGGAAATAAAGTTTTTTTTATCGTACAAGGGGAGGGATGAAATTTCATGAGGTTCGTTAAGGAAATATCATTCCATTCAGAGAGTACACTCACACCTGCAGTGAATGTTTTAAATGAAAAAGAGGAAAATTTCGTTTTTGCTTGATTCTCCTCTGTAGGCATTACAACACCACGAGTCTCCACACTTCAGACTCATTTGTTCTACATCTATCCCTTCTTCCACGACCGGTAGGATATACTGTCACTCATCTCAATCTAAATCATTACACATTTTATTTGGCTTTCCTGTATTAATTCTCCTTCAATGTTCCTAAAATTCTTCGATACCTAACATTCAGACTGGCAGCGTGTCCTGCAACTTATCCACATCGACGATCAGCATTCTATTTTAGATATTTCGTATGTTACCGAATTACACACATCGGAAACATTAAGCATACGTGAACCAAACGTTTTTTTACCGGCCTGCCGAGAAACATCGCGTTTTACCGACACAGGACATTTACGGCTGAACGAATAACGCAGATGAAGACAAAATAAATTCGGACTTTGGAAACGTGCCGAGTGCCTAGGCCACTAGAATCCTTACACGGGAGAGAATGTGAAAGGTTCACTGGGCGTTCCGGTTGTTAGTACGCACTGAACATACATTCTAAAAACTGCATAAAATATTCGGTAACCTACTGACACAAATTGTTCATATTCTGTTAGGGCATAGGAGCGACTTGAGTAACTGCGGGGTTGTCCAAAGGATGTCTGATGATAGAAAAAAAACATTTGGACGGCGCAGAAAACCAGTCGGAAAACGGGGGCGACAGCCTCACGATTTCGCAGGGAAGGCAATGAATGAAATTAAAAGAAAGTCAAGGTGAGTGTGGACACATTCAAAAATAATTTCAATTCCTTTCCCAGGCCGATTGAGTAGACCTCCTTGTCCCAATCTTTTAGTTCATCCCTTGTACATATATTCTATCCTTATTAGTCTTTACCGCCATCAATTCTCAAGATAAGACTTATGAGTTTCTATCGCATATTTATTAATTTAAATTTGGGGATCTTTGAGCAGGGTTCCAAATACTCGAGGCATCTTCAACATGGGATCTAGCGAATACAAATTATTTACTGCCTACTTCTTGAAAATAATAGGTAGGGAAAGAAACACTTGCAATTTCAACTGAATATTATATCGAGAGGAACATCCAAAATGTTTCCTTTTCCCACTGTTATGGAAAGTTTACCCGCACCACATCACACCTGAATCTGGATATAGTATATACATTATAACAACTACATTTACAACTAAATTTATGAAATATCCCGTAAGGGCGTGTGGCAGAGGGTGAGTTAACACCAAGCATGCATACCCACGCGCACATAGTCAAAAGCATTCACCAAGTAAGAAACTTCTTTCATCCAGGCAATCGGTAACAGAGCAATATTAATATCATGCGGGAACAACTTCAAATTACATTTATTTAACACAAATCCAAGGTAACTTAAGAATGTGTACGCCTCCTACCCAAAATAACATTATCGTGCACGTGATCATGTTTATTTTGATCTCTAATCGTGCGAGGATATTTTAAATCTATCTGTGGTGTAATCTATCTCCCTCTATCTAATTTCACTCACGTGATCCGACCTACCGTAGTAGCACGGAGCTTCAACGTGTCTTTAACCTCCTCGCTTAAGCGGTCTTCCTGAAGGTTTTGGAAGGCTGCAGAAAACCAATCTCTGGAGTGATAACCTATTTATTTATTTATTTTAATTTTATTTTTTCAATTTCCCGGCACATAGCACAAGACCAATTACGGTGGACAGTATAACGATGGAGCAGGGAATCGGTACGGGATGCCTTGAAAGCCGCGTCGATCAGGAAGACCGATATCAAGATTCTGACCAGTCGGGTAATTGTCGGGGGATCGATTTCCCTAAACATCTTTAATAAGCGCACCAGCATCAGTACCGTAGCCGAACGAACCGGGGTAGGATGATGGCCGCATGACGTCCGCCGGCAGTGGTCGCCGCCTTCCCCGACAGGCGAAATCAGGTGGCGTGGTTTTTAGTTGGCGCGAGCCGGGTTCCCCGGTCGAGTCCCACACTTCCCAGGGCTATCTTCCCTGGGAGTGCGTAACTGCATTTTCCACACCACCTCCAAAAAAAAGGCAGGCGAGCGCGCTAACCCCCGGGCTAACCCGGTCGGCGCCGAGATTCGAACCCTTGACCTCCGAATTGGCATACGAGGACACTAGCCCGCCACCAGCGACGTACGCTCCAAAAGATATTAGTACTAGTTCCTAAGAATAATGTACCCAAAACTTTTAACTGTAGAGAGATGAGAACTCATTGTGACGTACATGAAGGGTTTTCCGAGGGATTAAAGTGATCAATAATAATAATGAAATCATGAAGTTCTAAGCACGGAAGGGAGAAGAAGAGAGGGTGTACGTATGATATTGAAGGAAAGTAAGAAGGAATGCAAAAAAATAAGGAGGAGAAAATACTTAGAGACAGCGGAACACTGAAAGGGGCGGGATACAGAAACCTGAAATCCAAGGGTAAATTGATTCAAAGGGAAATGTACATAGAAGATGCAGTTACTTGACAAGAGAGGAAATACGTAAAGAAAGAATTGATAATTTGTAATTTTTGAGTTCTTCTGAATTATTTCATCGCCATAAGACTGCGTCGATAAGAAATTTCGCATTCCCTCTACAGCATCTTATTTATTATTTATTCATCTATTTACTATCGACTAGACGATTTCAGAAATTAAAACTGGAGAGTAGTCCAAACTGGACGCCACGATATCGCAAAGACAGCCCCCGAGGAGACGTCAGGTTAGACCACTTCATTTCAATTTGAACGACGATAGTTGTTTCAGCGAAATTTTAGCGGAGGGAGTCTAAAATTTCCTATTGCACTAATGTTCTGGTTGGCACCTCTTTATCTCCTCACTCCTGACTCTCTTAGGCATGCGTAAGTGAAAAGTGCCTGACGCCAGCCACGCTCCTGTTTCAGCTGCGTGCTGAAATTTGCCCGGAGCGTCATCTTTATTCCGACGGATTAATTGTGAGAGAAGAATTTGCACACACACACACACAAAACGTTTATTGATTTTCCTCCGAATGCTTGCGTGCTCTCGAATGCGGAATCACGGATTTCATCGTCAAAAAAAACAGTGAAAAAACGTTTTGTGGAGGATCAAATGAAAGCTGTTCAAAAATATGTATATAAATAAATAAATAAATACATATATATATAAAGAACAAAATTCTTTACCCGTTACATTCTACTGGTTGCACCCGTCGCGACTTTTTGAAGTTATGTGAGCTTGCATCCTCGAATCATTTTCGTTTTGACGATTGTTAAGTCTTTTTAAGAAACTGACACACTCTTAAGTAATTAATTCTCTCCTTTTTTTTATTTTAATTTTGATCTCAGAAATCTGGAATGACTCATCTCTCGTCCGTCCATGTAACTAATTTCTATAATATTATTTAGTTACGGAATTCGGTCGCGAAAGTAACAGCAGAGAGAATTACGGATTCGTATATCCATTGACTCAAGTGCCATTGTTACGAAAAAATTCCTAAATTTAGGTGCAGAATTCCGCTATTTTTTTTCTTATTGCCATCGAAAGATGCGAATGTTTTTAATTTATCCCAAGAATTCCTCCGCAATTCCTCCTCCAAAAAAAAATATATAAACAGAAATTGATAAACCGTCGATTTCAGCTCACAGTTCCTGGAAGAGAATCCAGTGGCGATGATACCTAAAAATATTTATTGGAAACTCACAACAAAGAAAGTATGACGACACACCGGTTAGATAAACAATTTTCCTTTGAATTTAAACGACGAAGAAACAGGGAAGGCATATTTACTACAGCCAACGAGTGTACTGCATTTCAAAGTCACCTGTCATAGTGAGTGAAATTTAATTCCTACAGCCTTTCAAACGCATGCGTTTCCAATGCGTCAATGGGTTAAAGAAATTCAAATAGATCGTAATGGATGAAAAAGAAGGGCAGTTATAAGTAGAAAAATTGCCCTTGAAACTCTGTGGGATGGACATTTACGAGAAAAAGTCCAGAAATATCAGATGAAGGAAACATAGGATAGTTTTTCTCAAGAAAAAAAAACGGAAAAGAATAGCACAATCTTTTTCGTTTAAATAGGTAGGCTCAATATCACTTCCCGCGATAAATACTCCCAATGCTGTGTTGACCGGCATTACAATAGCAAACTAGGAAAAAAAATGCAAAGAGCCGCCCTAAAACTGATGAAAATATGATAACTTAATTTCTGAAACAAAAAAGATCCACGGAACTGAAATGGGAACATTTGTCGGAGCATTTAGGAAGGAAGGATGGGAGCATTTGTTGGAGTTGAACTCTTGGGTAAGAGACCTTATTAATATTTTTCTTCTACTTTATGAATCGGGCCATGGGTCCTATGAGATATATGAGGTCCTATTGGGATATTGGGTCCCGATGATATTTAACTAATATTAACCAAAGAAAAAATGATAATTCTAAACAGAATCAACCATCAAATTAGAAAAAATTATTTATAATATAAGGCAAGCAACTGAAAAATACCACAGAGCCTTTGCAGGGCGCGTAATCAAGTCTGTAAATCGAGTGAGATGGCTGAGAGTGAAATCGAACGAATTGTTGGAACAGTCGGTTGGCCTCGAAAATTTAGCTAACTGTAAGTTATGACTACGAGAGGTCAATGAAAATATTCGTCCACTTTATGCGATGAAAAGTACTTACGAATGATACTGAGCTTGCAAAAAATTAAATTCCTCCTTTATCCGGTCGCAGGTTTCTGATACGGTGAATTTGAGCTGCCCTGGTTGCGGCGGCGGCGGCCCCTGGACAAAAAAAAAGATGAAAAAAAATAATTTTATAAAGAGGATCTTTTTGAAGCTGTAAAAAAATGTTATAGGTTGCATAATATACATAAACATATATATATATATACACACACAACACCCAGTGAAACTTGTTTTAAGCGGAACGTGTACCAAGCGAAAACCTGTCTTATACGGAAAACTGTCATGGTCCCCATATATTCCGCTTAAGACAAGTTTCACTTTAATTAAATATTAATGGAGTTTCAGAGGAGAACACTAAACAATTTTAATTTGGAAGAAAATGATCTCTGAGAGGTAAGATGCATGCTTTCCTGTAATGTTTCTTATTTCACACCTCTACTCATACTTATTCTGTCCTTGTTCCCATCCTTGCATTATTTTCCTCTAGGCGTGAAGAGCCCGATTTTATTACTAATCCGACTTGAAAAAACACCGTCAACTTATTGTTTCTCGATAGCGGGAAGAAAAAAGTTTTGATTTTCTAAAAAAACGACATTGCTTGTTTCGCGGCTGAGTCAGCCATCATCTTCAGGGCGTGTCTACACCCTGAAGATGATGGCAGACTCAGCCGTCGAAACGTCGGCGCACATCAAACGCCTTCACCCGGATGGAAACCCGAGAATATTTCTACGCGGGTGTAATTCTGGCGAAACTGTTGTCATAAAAAACAACGCACCCAGAAGCATGCAGCCTTCACATTTGTCTCTTTGACTCAAAAACTTCCTGACCTCGCGGAACTTCCAAGGACGAAGACGAATTGAAATCAACATTAGAGAACTCGCTACGCCCACCAGACTTCTATGACAATGTAATACAGAAGCTGATACCCGGCATGATAGAATTCCGTGGGCGACTAGGTGGAAAAAGTAAACTGACGGTATGGATAAGTTTTGGTTGCAATGAAATATTTTTTAAAGTGCCATTCATTATTTTATGGCACGTCGGCCCTTACTTTAAGGACAAACCCTATAACACAAAGTGACAATTTCAATCGCCTCGGTCCTAAACACCAATGTTTGTTTTTTCGGGAAAACTTCATCACTCCTCAATATTACTGTTCATGGAAAACTTTACTTTTACCTTTCTCCTTTAAAAAAAACACTCTAAAATCTTAACAAAAAACACAATAAAATCTTAACATTACCCCTGCAAACCTTTTTTAATCTTTTAGTTTCCTCCAGACACTTAATCTCTTCCTTATAAAACAATTTAAATGTTCGTTTATTCCTTTAGACTCCGTGTATTTTTTCCCTCGGTGTCCTAATCTACATTCAAATCTTAAAAGCAAACCAATCCACTACCTTTTTCCCTCTTATGAGCGAAAGCCCCCCCCCGAACTCTTCAAACGCTACGATCCATAACAAAACCCTTCAATAATCATCGCTTTACAACGGCTATTCCGAGGGCTGGGTCATCAAGACTCTCCTCCACCATAAATGTTCCCGTTCAGGTCTCTGATTTATTCCGTTGTCTTTATTATCATGGGCATTTTCCTCCTCACTTCTGACTAAATAGGAGGATCCATATACAGGCAATTCGGCTTTAATGGATAGCACGAGGTAAAGGGGCTTTTACATTCCGTCAGATAGCTCCCGTTTTGTCGTGCATTCGCTCCAGGCCGTAAACGAATAGATCGCAATGCGAACGATCTGTCTTCACGTCGGACGGGCGGCAGGCGGAGGCAGAAAACGGCGATATGTACTGCTTAACAAAACAAGTAGAAAATTCTCTGAAATTCCGGTCGGCCACCGGAATTTCTCGTTTTCTCGCCGACAGCAGAAAAAGAAAGAAAAAATGTTTCAAGGAGTGTTTGTTCGACCGAAAGGACACAAAATGTGAAGCCTCCCTTAAATAATTGTTGATGAATTCTACTACGACACCATTATATAAAAATATTTCCATTATATCTATACTAATTCATATATGATTATACATATTATTGATTGATTCTCTTCTTCGTCGCTGAGGAAAGCCTCCTGTCGAAACGTACGAAATAATCTGGTCAGTCCCCTTTTTGTTTGTGCCTCCTTTTCTTTCCAAGTATTTATATATGTGTAAGTGCAAAGATCGAGGTTTCAGGCGTGATGTGGTGGAATTTTAACATGCTGAGTAAATTATTAATGCAATTTTCCACAAAAATATGTTTATAACCTGGTCGCAATAAACATATTTTTGTGGAAAATTGCATTAATAATTTACTCAATATGTGTAAGTGAAATGCACTCTGCCGCCACCAATATTTTTCAATTGCACTATATATATATATATAAATATATATATATGTTTATGAGGAAACTCATTCGAGCACAATAGAGAATACGGCCACAGGGGTGGCGACGAAAAACACAGGACACAGAGAAAAATAACAC
>WURS02453272.1:0-14049 GCA_011762765.2 Rhinocypha anisoptera
AAAAATGAATAAAGGATATATAAAGGATATTTGGATGAATAAAGGATATTTATATATATATATATATATAAATTTTTCAATTGGTCGGCATGTTTCACTACCCTGCAGCATCTTCAGGACAAAGGTCCTAAATTTTTCTTTAGGTCCTGAAGATGCTACAGTGTAGTGAAACACGTTGACCAAATTGATTAAATTCATATATATGTGGATTGCAAAGTTTCTTTCCAAAACCTACGATGGAATTCCACAATGTATCGGCCGCCACCATCTCTTTCATTAACTAATATCACTACAATAGGATAATCTGCAATGCGTTGTGCTTAAGCGACAGAGAGTGTAGGGCTCCCGTCTCGATTTCGCTATACCATTGCCGGAAACTATTTAAAAAAACTCTCCATTATTAATTTTGTAACACTAAACAATCGGATATTTTTTCATGACTCCCCATTCTACTAATTTTTTTTATCGTCCATTAACACCGTATAATTTCTGAATTACTGAACAATTATTCTACCTTTAAGTTTATTATGACAAAATATATTTATTTAGTCACATATTTTCTTCGGTTGCGACGAAATTTCATATTCTTGCGAGCACTCTTCTTAGGAGTAGTCATGATTTCCGGCATCGATTAATGAAAAGCTTTTTATAGCAAGGAAATAGAAAATTGTTCAGTTTAAGTTCTACGCCGTTAAAATTAAGTTATACGTCTACCTTTTTCTCCTTTGATATACGATGAATTCCTTCTATTGTAAATAGTTTCCGGCGTGACTTGGTGGAACTGCTTCATGATTAAATGAGACACAGACTTTGAAATTCCACATAAAATGTGGAATTTTTGTGAAAATGTGGAATTTCATGTGGAATTTCAAAGTTTGTGTCTCATTTAATCCTTCTATTGTGACCTGCCACTTGATTATTATCAATATGAAGCTGTGGTGTTACCATGAACTTGTCATTATTATAATAGCTGCGAAACTAAAGGATTGGTTTTTCTAACAAAATATCATTATTTTTTTTAGGACGTGTATTTCCACCGGTCACATTACAGTATTAAATATATTATTAATATCATACTGGTGTAACATAGTATGCAGCTAACTATTTTATAAATCTACTAAGAAAGAAAAACTAAGAGACTGGCATAAATGATAGCTTTCCTTTCTGTCCTTATCTATGCATGTGTTTATTTTCGTATATTCATGCAGATACGTACATAACATTTTCACATACACAATTACATTTATTTGCAATTTTCCACTAGGAAGGACCAGTACAATTTAAGATAAGCGACAGTTATGAAAAATGCTTGAATCGTACACGTGGGTAAATTTTTTTGAATGATCATCGGGGTAGATAAATATTCACACGGACCTACCATCATAATTCAATCCGGGAAAGTCAATAACGGTGGTGGAAATAACTAACTCACCGTAGGGAGGGAAATATATTATTGTGTGATTGAATAACTGAAGGAAATATGATGGAATGCCGCTTATAATCACACTTAACAAATCATATGTCATTATTATTATGCCATTTATACCCAGGATGTAATTATATGTTAGCCTCTTAATGAATATGGAATTCAAAGAAATAATTGTCCTATCACAAGTGAAAATCGGGATATTTTACATTATTTATACTAATTCCTTATCTCAAAACAGCAACAGAAATATAAAAATAATACCTCCAATTCTCTGACACTCCGTCTTTAGAAAATACGTCTAAATGTCATAATCAGCACCGTGTTATTTTCACTTCCAGAGCTATATGGGGTATTCATTCTTCAACTCTTATCAGTGACGTTGACCACATTTCTTCGACTCCCCTTGGATTAAAGGAATTTCAGGTACAACTCAGGAAACTTTCATACCCTAAAGTGGCGTGACTTGAGGCGATATATATTACGCCTCTCCGAATCGGTATATATCGGGTATGGTATAACTCACGGAATCAAAAATGGCCTAATCTGTTAAGGAATATGGCGACGACCGAATACTTAACACTAAATTTAAAGAGGAGCCCACTCCTTTTTGCATTCCATTCATTCAAAGCTGACTAGAATATATGGAGAATAAACGTTTTTACCTGCCTAATACTTCACTACTTACACCTACGCTCCAAAAATGAGAAAATATAAACATATATATATATATATACATAAGTCATAGAAAATATAAGAGTATAAATACATAAAAATGAGATAAACTTTTTATAAGAGTTCTAAATATAAATATACTAAACTAGGAATGGTATCTAACAAAAGAAAAAAGCCGCTGCCGCTGGCAATTTGTTCCTATGTCGTTTAAATAATTTTCGAGGTCATTTTGTTAATTGGTTTTCTCACATGATTTAACATCTGCTGCTAACACCAAAAAGTTAGGAAAAATATAATAGACAACCAAAACACCCATGCATTCAACGAGACTCCAACTCGCGACCTTTGTGGCAGCCTAGCACCTCGCTGTCGGCTTTCATTTTCACGATTAAAATAATTGAATATTATTAATATTTCTTTTGTGTCAAAAACGTTGTTCCGTAGTCTGTGCCTTACATTGTTACCTGATTAAGTTAAGCAGTACTTAAATAAACTGAAAGGTGATACGGAAATGACATAAAAGTAATTTCATTTAGCAGGAGAAATCTAAGGAATAGGGCAAATATTTTTGGAAATAACACCCATGAGCACCCATAAGAACGATCACAGAAATGTTGGAGAGCATAAAAAGATTTCATTGACTGACAATGAGACGAAAAAAAGGAGCAGGACGATAATGTGAGAAGAATGGAATATCCTCGACGCAGTTTCGGCACCTGGTGATGCCGATGGGTGCGGTATGCGGCAAAGGTGATGGGGGGAAGAGTGGCCAAGTAAACGGGAAAGTAGACCACGCAGCAGGTGAATGAATCGTGTTTCGGTTTTGGAAACTTGTCGAGTTTCAATGGATTTCCTGCCTGGGTAGGCGGGGAGGTAACGTCCTCTTATATACAAGTCTGGAGGTCGTGGGTTCGAATTCCGGCCAGGTGAATTTTCATCCTCCACCTAAGACATATGCACGGACGTGTGTGTTTCGTTCTCGCTATACTTTTGTTACATTGTGCCACCTTAATTGGCTCAATGTTGTGCCTGGGTAATTAAATAATAAGACATATATGCGTAAACAAAGATGTTTTTATTTGTTCCGCAGATTCTATAAAGTAATCTCCCTCCCTCCTTCAATCGATATTCGCAGATTTTCGTAAATTGCCCGAATTATTGCAGCTTACATAACGAAATGTACCCTTATTACAGTATACAACCAGTTCGATTCCAACCATCCAAAAATCTCACACTCACCGACTGTATGTACTTATATCTTCACGCACAAACAAGAAAAGTCTAACTTCGAAGACAAAGAGAGAAAGAGGATTTATGTGAGAGAATATATGAGCGGAAGTAAACATCGAACGTGGTAGAAATTAAAACTTTTTCTCAGGAAAATTCCGATTCTTATCGAAATTCATAGTTCCCACGCATGCCGTGAAGGGAGTAGAAGCAGATACAAGGCCTCGAGCTTACCCTCACCGCGCGCTCACAAGAGCGTGAGGTAATATATCAATCACTCGAATCGGAGAAATGAGAAAAAAAAAATGATGCAAGAAAACCTCGCCGTGGCCCCGATAGAGGAGGAACACGATGTAATATACTTCAAAAGCTTTTAACGGACTCGATAAAAGAAATACGAGTATGTTTTTCGAAGGGAGGAGGCGGGAGAAGAAATCTAGGAGGAGCACAATGCAAACAGAGGCGGAAAAATAAAACGGGAAATCAAATACACTAAAAATTCAATATGTGTGGAAGATGTGAGAGAGATGAGAACAAGACCGGAAAGCAAATGAGATCACTCTTTTTTTCCCCCACTCCCGACCCCTCCTCCCCCTACTCTTTTTTTCCGTGTGAGGGGAGGGGAATGTGTAAAAAATATATAACGAAGTCGGACCGCCGAAGCCTTCCTCTCTCTCTCTCCCTGGCGAAACTCAGCGGGAGGGAAGAAAGAGAGAGAGAGAGAGAGTAAAAGAGAGTTAGAGAAAGAGTTAAATAAAGAGAAAGAGAGAGAGAGAGAGCAAAAGAGGGAGTGCGAATTAGAGAGAAAGAGAAAGTAGAAAGAGAGAGAGGGTTGGCTTTCTATAAGTTTAAGTACAAGCCAATTAGACTCTTTTCTCTGTTTTTTTGAATTTAGTTTATTCAAAATCAAATTGACTTTATTTTAGACATTTTAAAAATTAGCACTAACTAGTATTTATACTCGGGGTTGGAAAAAAATTTAAATAAAAAATTATTTTTTCTAGCTTGACCAAATTGGAGAGAATCTTCGTCGCAAAACTGGTTTTACTTTGGTCAACGGATTTCGAATTGACACCAACGCGTATATTGCGGTATAATTGTTTTCTAATTAATAAATCAAAATATTAATATATTTTATATATTGGTCCATTTTAGGTTATCTATGCAATCAACTTGTTTTTCTTTCTCATTTTTAAACAAAAGAAATTTGTATGAAATTAAAATTGTATTTTGAATGTGTTTAAGTTTATGTTAACTTATGTTGTTTACAGAAAACACTGTTTTATTAGTAGTTAATACTAATCACAATAAATGTTCAATAAAAATTTTATTTTAACTTTACAATGCATAAAGAACTTATCTCTTCTCCCTATTGGCTTTTAATTGTAAGATATGAGTCTATCTTCAAACGCGCATGCGCTTTAATCACTTTCTTTTGGGTGTGTTACGTAATGAGAAGGAAATGGAGATCATAATCAATAAACTTTTTATTTGCTTAAACCATAATAAAGAATTGTTACAAAAGGTTAAGTTTTTCCGGGTACTTTTTGATCTAGAGCACTATTGGTATATGAAGACTATATTAGAAAAATTCTAATTTGTTTACTTGTTCTAAAATTTAATTAAGACTTTTCCAACAACAAAGGATAAATGAGGTTCAAGCAAACGGTTTTAAACTTGAAAAATTTTAAATTTGAAAACTATATTTAAAATTTGTCGTAAAACATTTCAGTGTTTTGCGCTCCTCAATTCGTCTTAAACCGATTACACGAGTAGAGCAAGAAAAGAAACTACTACGCATGCGCAAACTTGCAAAACGCTTACGCATGAGCATTGCTTTAAGTAAAAATGTACCCCAAGAAAATTTAAAACCTAATGGAGTGTTAAAAGATCGATATCTAACTATCGATCGCAATCAAACTATAGAATTGTGTAATCAAAAAAATTGGTGAAAATACGTAGATTATACCTAAAGATTAAGCTTATATTTAAAATTTGTTATAAAACTTTTCTGAGCTTTGTGCTCCTCAATCTCCTTTTTTACCGCTTATTCGAGGAGAGTTTAAAAAGAAGCCTCTACGCATGCGCAGATTTGCAAAACTCTTACGCATTGCTCCGAGTCAGAATGTACTTATACTTAAAAAAACTTAAAACCTAATTGAGTGTTAAAAAATCGATATCTAAAATTTGTTGCTACCAAACTAACAAATCGGATAAAGAATTGTGTAACCAACAAAAACTGGTGTAATTATTACGTTGATTGTACCTAAAGATTAAGCTTATATTTAAAATTTTTCGTAAAACATTTCTGTGCTTTGTGCTTTCCATTCTCATTTTCCACAGCTTACACGAGGAGAGCTTAAAAAGAAGCCTCTACGCATCCGCAGATTTACTGAAATCTGAGTTGCTCTGAGTCAGAATGTACTTAAAAAACTTAAAATCTAATTAAATGTTAAAAAATCAATATCTAAAATTTGTTGCTACCAAACTAACGAATCGGATAAAGAATTGTGTAACCAACAAAAACTAGTGTAATTATTACGTTGATTGTACCTAAAGAATAAGCTTTGCGCAAAGGTTACGCTTTGAGAAAGAACAAACGTAGAATGACAAATGCGCTCATGCTGACGCCAAGGTAGCACGCTTCGAAGAGGAACAAAACCCACGGTTGGTGCTCGAGATAGGAGCCAATCAGGAAGGGTGTAAATATAGAGACCAAGCCGGCAGCGAAGAAGAGAAGTGAACCGACACGGTCCGACAGTTTTAGATGACGTTCGGTGACGGCCAAAATCGATGGCCACATAGCGGAAAAGCCGTACCCTAGTAGTTGATGAAAGATTACAAAATAGAATAGGTATTTTTATAAATAGACATTCAGATTAACTTCCAGTTGGATACTTGGTTTCTTTAATTAGGGTTTGCAAACAAAAAAAATTTATACTATGTATTTAAGCACTATCAAAGTGAAGTGATTTGTCAGAAACACTTTCTTCGAATTGATTTTTCCTGAAAGCCCTAATTTAATGAATTAAAACGGGACCGTTGATTGTGTAATTCAAAAATAAATATTCTAATATTTTTTAATTTTGGTTCGATTCCTGAGCCTCTAGCACAATAGCACGAAGTCTATGCTATTATGCTATCCTCTCCAACGTTAATTCTGTTTTAGGTTAATTTGTTAAAATTTTTGATTGGATAATTACTGGTTTCTATATTTAGTTTGCGATGTTTCATATTTATCCCCCAAAAATAGTTAGATTGCATTTTGGAATTCTGATCTAAGTGAACTTCACAAAACATGAGGCAAAAGTTAGGCAGCAAAGTGAAATGGTGAATGCGTACTATTTAAAGTAATTTTGCTACTTTCGTTATATAAGAACACACAAACATGGTGTATTAGCTTAAAACAATTAGTCAGATTAATTCGTGTTTTTTAAACACATGTTTTGCTGAGTATTCAGCAGATGGCGCAACACTTACATAATGCAGTGGAACGCGAGCTCGAGTGTTATGTGCTGGCAAGCCTAAGTGAGTGTGGCGCCATCTGCTGAATACTCCGCAAAACATATGTTTAAAAAACACGGATTAATCTGAATGACTAATAAATCAAAATAGAAATATCTTTTTTTTATACAAAAACTCTTACCTAGAACGGCAGTTCCAAGATAGATTACAGTTTGATGCTTTTGACCAAAAAATACCACCAAAAGTCCAAGGACAATAATCACATAATGATAAGTGGTGATGTAATCCGGCTTAATCCGAAGCGCTACAAATGACGTAATCAATCTTCCAGCGGTGTAAGCTGCGGACAAGACCACCAAGACATGAGTGGCATTTTCTGCATCAAGTGGATGGTCAAAGTTGCGCCACATTGTTGTCGAGTAGTAAAAATATGCAATCTCAGATGCATCATAGGTTGCAACGCATATTGCAACTAGACATAGTTTGACTTTTCGATTCGAATTTGAAACCAAGTTTCCCACGGTATCTTCAGACAATTCAACGTCTGCTTTTGCTTGTGGTGCGGATTCCAACTTTTGGTAGCGTTTCACAAAGAATAGGATCAGAAACGTTAGCGGAACTGTTAGGTGAGAATAGAATTTAAATATCAATATAAAATAATTTTTATTTTATTTATTGATTTGCAAATTATTCACATTTTGCTTATTTTAAATTGCTTGAAACTAGACTACATAGGAATAGCTAGCATATTTTATTTTCACTAGCAGCTATATTCGGGCAAATAAAATAAGTTTAAAAAGTCTGAATTGAACACTTACAAACCACAAAAAATAAGTTCACCTTAACAATTTTTTAGCAAAAATAGTTTACTTGTTAACATAGCCAAAATGTGTGACACTATCAACACTCTAAGCTCGTTTTTAATTGAACTAGTTTACTACTTTAGAATTCAATTTGAGACAGTTAGAAAAATTTGGCAGTTTTCAAATTTTTATATTCGATTCTAAAAAGACCTAAAAAAATATTCAATAATTTTTCCTACTAAAATAAGCTAAAGCGTGTTTTTTGGCATCAGTCTTAAAACATTCTCTTTTTTGATTACTAAAACTCACCAACAATCTGAGCACTTCCAATAACAGCAAAGGGCATTTTCAGTTGACGTTGTCGCTCTTGTGGTGTAAGAGTTGAATTACTTGTTGAGTTATCGTCATCATTATGAACATAAGATGCAATAAGAAGTGGTCCAAGCACCGTTCCCAGTCCATACATAAACTGTGAAGCCTGGACCACCGAGGCCTGTCGCTCGGGCCACATCTCCACTAGCCACACATTGTTAGAACTGTCCCAAGAACCGGAGCCAACTCCATTCAAGGTCATTGCTCCATATAACAGTGGTACATAGTGATAATACGGCATCAAAGCCATGGTGATACCAATTAGAATTACGAGAAACGATAGAACCAACTGCCGATTGGTCCACTTGTACAGAAAGCCACCTTTTGATGAAAATTGGTCAAGCTAGTAAAGTTTACAAAAGTTATTTTCAAAAACTAAACTTAACGATCCAATTAGATAACCAAGTGAGGAGAAGGTTCCAAGGTAAGTCAAGGCGTTTACCGAGGCTTGATAAATATGGGTAAAGTCATCAAGTGGAGCCCACATTGTATTTTGAACCATTCCCTGGTTTTAAAATGTTGAGTTAATGTATTGAATGAATTGAAAGTACCTCAACTTACAAATGCAAGATGATTGAGAAAAATGCAGACTGTGTAGAGTAATTTCACTTTCTTATAACTTGTCCTAGCTTTTGACGATTCTTCCATGTTTGTTTCCATGTTGATACAATTTCCAAATAAAACTTCTTAAAGTTACATTGCCCTTAATTCAAACACCTTTAAATATTATATCCACATTAGAACCATGTAAGTGATACTCTCAGAGTAATACTAAAGCGTCTCCAGAGTGTCTAACACTTCAATTGGCTCAATTGAGTTATCGCACACACACAGCTCTTCACAGCTATTGATTACCCCAGTGGGGGTGATTCTATGCTTATCAAAAGATTGTTAAATTTGGTTTTACTTCAAAGGGTAGCATTTTTTGTATTTAAAAGAATGATGCAATTATTCAATATTGTTGCGTAATTCAGAACTTTCTATAAATCAGAAAATTAAATATTGAAGACGTCTAAAGTAATTTAGCCTGCTAATCAAATACATAGTTACGTGATTATCAAATATGAAACCAGTTTTTGTAAAAATTTTACATAATTACATTAATTTTATTTTTAGATTATATTTTCTATATTTCTATGTTACGGTTGATTAGTTAAAAAACATTACAAATTATTATTATTTATATTTTTATATGTTTCGACTTTTTTTTGGAATCTAAGCCAAATATTTGCGTTGTTTCAAAATTAGAAAATAGAAAATGTTGATAGCGTAGATAACCTGTCAAATAAAATCAACGTGAACGTTAGAATAAGTAATTATATTGAGTTATTATCATAGGACACACGCATTACTTTTTTGATGAAAGGGGCAAAAGCAGAGTAAGCAGAGTACTCACACTACGCTCTCTGTGTACGGTTCTTTACTCTACACTGTGCTTCGCTAAAAAGGAATTAGTGTGTGCTATAGTTATTATCATAAATTACAACCTACCGCAAAGTAAGCATTGGTATCGATGCGAAATCCGTTAATCAAGCAAAAACCAGTTTTTCGTTGTAGATTCTCACCAATCAAATCAAACTATAAATAAACAAATCAAACAAAAAAGTTAATTTATTGTTATTGCAAAGAATTTTTAGAACCTGAAGAAGATCACGAATTCCGGTTAAACGTTTTCTAGCGCATTCCACGCCAAACCGAATCACCTTGAGACGAAGAGATCGATTGAATCGTGTCACCTCGGAGCAGCGCATAATTAACACACTCAAAATGGTCCAATGCCAAATGTAGGCATTGCCATAGATCAGTTTGTACTGAAACAGTCCATCGGCAATAAAAATGACATAGGTCATGTAACATATAACGGTAACATGGCCAGCGAAAACTACGTTCAAAGCACGGCTCATCACACAGCTATAGTTGCGCATCTCGCTTTGGATCAACGCATAACGGTGTTGAAGTTTGAGTAATTGAAGCCGAAGAAGACAAAAACGACTGGTCAATTGTAGAGAACATCGTCGTTGACTTGTACGTTTTTGAACAAGAAGATTAGCCGTCAAACGTTTTAGTTTGCAATTGAGAGTATCCATTGTCTTCATCACCATTGTTTGCTTGATTGCAATGTATCGCGGTATTACGCTGATGAAAAACGGCAGCGCATAAGTAGCTGTGTGAAGGGAAAAAAATTAAAAATAGTTTTTCAAATTGTAAATTTCTAACTATTGTTTTGTGATTTCTTTTAAAATAGATTTTGATTGCATATTGTATACAATGGCGTTTAAATATTCAACCAAAGTTTACTGAAGCAAAATTATAACAACAATGCTAAAATTTTTGCTAGTTTATTAGTTGTTTCATTTGGTGAAACTCGTTGAATGCTACTCAAGTATTAAAAATAAATATTTACAAATCTGGTTTGATGAAAATAAGTGAAAAGGAGGTATGAAAGAAATATAATTTTAAAATTACATGTAAAGATGGTTTATTTAAACTTTGAAAATTTATGTTATAAAATAGATTTATAGAGGCTTCTTGGCCAGTTAGTTTTGAATACATTTATTTCAATCGTTTGAAAGTTATAAGCAACAACCGAGAATAGAACATCAGATACTGTATTGAAAAATAAATTAAAAACTTGTTATTAGTGTTTCCGAAAAAAATATACAGTAAGTTGATAATTATTACCCAAGCAAAGGCTTTGAGAGAAACCAAACCAAACAGCTTGCCATAGGTGATACCGTAGCGATTTTTGGTGTGAATTCTTTGGAAGAAACACGCCATTTTAAGATGTGTACCAAGTGAGCAAAAATGGTGTGTAGCGTGCAAATGGCTAAGATATTGGGGCACCTCTTTGTGAATCTGTATGGTGTACATTGCAAAAGCAAGGTGTAGGAGAAAAATTCCACAAAATTGGCCGCAAATTAAGATCAAAAGCATTAAACGGTGAATGCCATTTAGGGGTGTGGTGAAGTAGCAGTGAACACAGAAAATGTTGATTGGCACCGTTACCAGTAGAAATAGTAATAGAAGCCAACTGTAGCAGTTGTTGAAGTGAAGAACATCACCAAGAGTTTGAGTATGATATTGCATGACTCGGTTGAGTCTAATCGAACTTGGTTTGATCTTCCAATTCAGTAAACTACGAATTTGGGAAAATTTGATAAAAATCATTAATGTGAAAGCATAGAAAACGGATATAAAGTTTATGGCGTAGCTCCAGGTGAATAGCAGACAAGACACTGTCACATTGTCTAGCCAGTAAAAGGTGATCTTGAAACAAGTCAACAGAATTGATTGATTTGCGTAGAAAAAAGTGTAATGTCGCTTTGTGACTTGATACGCTAAAAACGGAGTGTACATAATATACATAAAGATGCTCAATGGAAACAATTGTAACACGCTAAAACATATTTGGTAGTTTTGCTGAATTATGGAGCAAACCGAAATTTGTTTGGAACCGTATCGCATTGAGGAATACAGGAAATAGCTTGATTTGAGATTGATCAAGGTTGGAACCAGCATCTTCGCTATGATACGTGGACAGTAGGAAAAGTAGAGAATTTGATACACGTAAGCAGCGGCAAAGTAGCACAGACTCAATAAAAGATTCGAAATGTTGCGAACCTCATAGATTGTGAACAGATCCATCAGTAGATACCGAATCGGGTGTCCATTCGGTGTGAGGTAGGTTAGAAGAAAGCGTATGCCATAGTAGAATTCAAGTGTTATGATGCATCGAACTCGGTTGATGAGATAGACATTGTGATAGTGATTGATTTGAATCACATTGCGCACAAAGGTGACTAGAAAGTATAGGGGTACTTCTCGTATCTTAAACCACACCTTCCATAGCCAACCGGTAATTGGCATTGCTAAACGTTGGTTAAATTGATTCATTCTAACTTTAAAACAACTTTACTTATTTTAACTCTTTTCGATCTCAATGATTATCAGTAAAAGATAAACCTTATCTTGCTAATTGAATAAACGGGACACATACGTCCCAATCTGAAACGAAAGGGTTAAAGAAGCTCTCTGCACTGTTAAAAATACTAACAGTAGTTGCTATTATAGTTATAACCTGACATTGAGCACGTTTCTGGTTATAACCTTACAATTTCAAAAATATTAAACTTTTAAGGTGTGACAATTTAAGAAAAGTTGGCTTATAACACGACAATTTTTTTAAATAAAATTCAGACTAGAAGCGTTAATTTTCTAAATGTCTGCTTATAAACTTAAATTGTTTAAATTGAAAGTCTATGACAAAGACTTGTTGAGTTATAACCAGAAACGTGCTCAATGTTGGCTTATAACCAGACAGAATTTTTAACAGTGTACCGTTTGAGTACTATAAGTATGGGAAATATTTTTTTGTGCCGGTAGATTTTACTCAAATAGCATTATTTAAGAAAAAAACAGTAAATATTCCGCAATTATCAGCAATTGTTGACAGTAATTTGACAGTTGTTTGGTTCGGTTGTGTCGAATCAATGGAAAATTTTGTATATTCGATATATACATATATTTAATCGATATTTTTCTCGTGCAATATGTGCAATATGTTTTGAACTTTATTTTGACAATAGATATATGAAATTAAGTTTTCACTGCTGACTAATTAGTTATCTGTTTAAATCGATCAAATTATTTTTGTTATATTTGTTAAATATAACAAAAAAATGTTGAAACAAAAAATGTCTATGATCTAGTGTTTAATATGGTAAGTTTTAAGTTTTTTAAAAAATATAATTTGTTACTGGATTTGGCGTGAGAACATAAACCGTTGCTCGAATGCCGAATGCAAGCATCAACAAGCCCGGTATCCAGAGATGTAACACTGAGCGTCTCATTGGATGGCTAGCCATTTGGGTCATTGTTTTACGGTTGAAATAGTACAATCGATGTTTCTCGATCACCAGTGCACAGTAGTGCAAGTGATAGATGTGTAAATTGATTGTTTGGTAAATGGCTAGACATAACTTGTCAAGCATGGTTGATTACTTTTGGTATTTGAACCTCACAACACAACTTCTCAAGATGATCTGACAATTGAGAATTGTAAAATTTTTTAACCAAATCTTCGTTTCATTCTACCATTAAGTTGGATTCCATTTTTTAATATTTCAAAATTTACCAATGAAAACTTTCTTGTATTTATGCAAATATTCATTCATATGAAAAAGTCATTTAAAGGTGATTATATAATCTTTTATGAAAAATAAGACTCACTGGGTGACTTACTGGGGAAAAATAAAATAAGAACGCATAGATTCAAATGAATAAAAAAATAAAAATTTACTTAAAAATCTAGCTTGTACAAACACTTAAACAAAGAAACAAATGCAAAGTTAGTGAGTATGTTGTGAAATTTGTTTCATTATTTAAACAAATATTTGAGTAAGTAATCGATTGGAATTTGTTGCAACTTTTTACTAATGAATACCAAAAAAAGCAATTCTTGTTTCTAACCAGACAAAGATGGAGAGAGAGAGCAAGAGCAAGTGATTTTGGTTGGGTTATTGGAGACAAAGAAAGTGAGAGAGAGAGAGAGAGAGAGAGAGAGATATTCTGGTTAGGTTATTGGAGACAGAGAAAGAGAGAGAGATAGGAGCGCTGTAATTTACCTTATATTTGAATAATTTTTTATTTCGCATAATTCTATATGTCCGAATAGCTGTAACACATTTCAGTGCTTCGGCGATCTTCCCGTCACTCTGGCTTCGCAACCAGGCTTGTCACCAACATCAATTGGAGTTTACTCACAAACGACGTTTGGTTGGCCAATTCGATGAGATTTTTGTGTGCGCAGCTCTCCTCTCTTTGCCTGCCTTTGCGTGAAAGCACTGCCAAAGGCACACTGGTAACGTTATGTATGAGTTTACCCCCATTGATCTTGGTGACAGGCAGAGCTCGTATCACATACGGATTGTCCTGTTCACAAACCACGTGTTTATAGCAAATTACAGTCTGCCCTCAAACTCATGAAAAGTCAGTGGTCATTGTGGTTAAGGTACAGTGAAAGTTCTAAATTCGAAAAGCCAAGCAAGCACAAAGGCAGGACCACTTTCTGTTTCATTATAT
>WURS02453293.1:0-14049 GCA_011762765.2 Rhinocypha anisoptera
ACAGAAACAATAAAAAGATAGACTTACATTTCGGAAATATTTCGAGGCTCCTTGCCCCTTTATCAATCTGAGAGAACGACACAATCTATATATATATATATATGTCACAAAAACACACACAGAACATAGGCACAAAAATATAAAGAGACTTACTAGTTTAAAATTTTCTGTGGCTGCTGAACCACCTGATACATTCAATCTTAAGGTTGATTTGATTGGGAGGATAAATAACACTTGGTATTAAACCGAACGGCTTGTGAAACTACACACGTCGGGGTAATAAGTACAAGGGGTCCAGTTCCTTTCCCTGTGACTTGCCTACGGATTCCCAGGAAGACTCTCAGCTCGAGTCCCAGTACTCGTATGTCGGATCCCAATGAGGATCATAATAAGCCTAAACGATATGGACTTTCGTTTCGTCACCAGTACTTTCATATTCAGACGAGGCATTCTCTAGATTCCCGTCGAATGTCACCGCTGGCGATCACAGATTTAAGACAGTCTGTGTGAGTTTGAGAACAGATTGAGTCTGTGTGAGTTTTGACAGAAGACAGATTATTCGAAAATCATTCCGAAAACTATGGCAAACCCGGCCGTCGAAAAGAATGTGGTTATATCTGTCGTTGGCAAACATAAAACCCTGAAAAAGCTCCATTCTGTGTGTCGAAGGAACAGGAGAAAACAAAAAAACTGCAAATCCATTGTTTAGTGTTTTATTTTCTACGACCATGGTTTCGTCGGAGCACGACATAATTGGCAATGATCCCATGGAGTGTTTCGCTCTGACTGTTGCTTCTAGGCGAAATAATTCCACCAAGTTGAGCCTGGAACTATTTTTTCTTTCTAAATGTCATCCTTGAGGACCTGAGATATTTCACTAACACTGTTCACGCAGGAGTACTTTTTTCATAAAGTGAATTTGTAAAGTAAAAGGCCTCTTTGGATAATTCATTTCATTATGTTAGGCGTAGGAGAGAGAGGGAGATATTACGAAACAATAAAGGTGCGATATATTATCCCCATTTCTGTGACGCACGGCTTCCCGAATGTCTTTAAATCGGGTTCGTTGGCTGCTTACCTTCGGTACGCGCTTCGGCTGACCGCTGTGATGTTCCAGCGTTGTCCGTCGCCAATGGCAACAGCGTCACACACCAATCGGACCTCGGAACTCTTCTATGGCGTCGGTAATGTGGCACTTTGACGTCACCTTGTTTCCGGCTTAGTTCTCTTCGTAAAAGGCGTCACAATTTTCCCGAAAGTCATTTCTCACATTTCATCTCTTTTACTTCGCTGATTAAAAAAAACTTATTTTTTTTTAAATTCAGGTCGAACGACACCATTAGGACTGGAGGGGAATATAGAGCAAAATGAACCTGTTTTGGTTTCTTAGATGGCATTGCAAGCGTCGTTGACACCCGAAAATCGAGAAGAAATCTTGGAATGAAATGGGTCGAGGGTGACAACTAGAGATTAGAAGTCGTTAAAGTAGTGAGGAGGTCGTGGTAGCCCAGTGGGTAGAGTGCTCGGCTACTGACCGGGGGAACCGGGGTTCGAGAACCTGTGACGACTCCGGACACCTCCAGCTAAACCCAAGCTGAGTGATTTTTCGAGTACCACATCTTCGTGGGAAACCATAGGCGGCACAGGGAACAAGGAACTGATTCCCCTAATCTACCCTGTGATGAGTGTGAATTTCCACACGCCCCGTGGGCTTAGTACTAGGTGAGCTCTACCCTTACTTAACATACCAACCTTCGAGTTGAACACTGCGGTTAAAGGAAGGAGCGATCTCCTTGCACGCGAGGGAAGAAAGCTGAAGGCGAAAGGGGTTGCCCTCAGAGGAGAGGAAAAATTTACGGGTGATCCTTAACGTCTTGAAGTAGTACGTACTATGTTACACGTTTCATCTCCTCGAGACGCACGAGGTCCAATTAAAGGAAACGGACGGAAAGCAGGTAAAATCTTGCAGATGTGGAGTGTGGAACTAGCAAGCACCAGGGGAAAAACATCCGTGAGAGGAGTGGTGCTAAGTGAATCAGAAGGAGAAACACATAGGGTCATCGGTCTGCGAGGGGACACAGGGAGATGAACTGATGCGAAAGACAGGAGAAAAACGACTTCAGGAGCAAAATGTTTTTTTTTCTTTGTTCGTTCCGTTCGTTTCGTGAATGAATAAGCTTTCATCCGCCAGGTAGGCAATATGTTTGCAGACCTTACCCTCGGTGCCTTACAGATACAATGTGACACTTGTGGAATGAAAATGTCTCCAGAAATGGGTACCTAGGAGATTTTCGATTAATAGAAGGCATGAGTTAAAAAAAAAAAACTCACTGCAAACGTCATTACGCAGTCCAGGCGAATCCTACGTTTGGCCGTTTTTTATGGTGACTCAGCAATAAGGAATTATTATTATTAATAGTATAATTATTAAAATAATTACAGAGATTTCTTAATAAACTTATTTTTTGAAAGAATAGTTTGTTAGAAGCTACACCAGTTATGTAAATAAATCTATTATCCCGCCTAAAAATACTAAAAAATAAAAATAAAAAGGTGTTTGTGAAATATTACTGGTAATAAGGGAGAGATTAAAACCGTTTGTATTAATAAGATAATATCTATAGATATAGGGTGTTTCATCATTCTAAATAATGGTCTATTTAATAGTCTAATTATTATCACCATTACTATTAATTGTCTAATACGGAGAGTGTTTTATTAAAATATTAATTTTTGAGATTAATGATGGCGGGCAAATATTCTCTCTGACTGTGGTGACGGCTACTGATATTGGCGCCAAATTTGGTTTTCCCCTTCTGGAATAGAATCTTCCTATGGCGACTTGTGAAAATTCATCCGTTTCGATCCAGGAACCGAAAACCGTAGCAAATATCGAACTCGGAGGGAAAATGGTCGTGTGGAAGTGCAGTGTGTTTCCCGCGCTAACTGCACCCGCGGATGTGAACTCTCCGCCATTAGGACAATGAATCGGAATTGCATAAAAGCGATTTACTTCACGCCGAGCGGCGTGAGTGATGCATACTTTCCTTCCCCCTTTGCGCGCGCGCGGGAAAAAACCTTTGTCCTCTTCCACATGCGCGTCCGCAGTGCGACTCCCATTGTTGTAGACGGCTCCGATGCTCTTTTTTTTCTCTTTGGATTTACGCAATACTTTATTCCCGAGCAACTTTTTCTTTTGCTTAAACATAGGAAATAACTCTGTCGGTCCACCGTTACGAAATTTTATACTATATACGCGCGTTGTTTAAAAAAAATGCTTGAAATCTGATTTTTACCATCTAATATCAATTCTATCTGACCTTGCATGGGGAGTCGTTGGAGCGTGTTCCCGGCAAATCAGATTCTCTCGACCATCGAAAAAAAAACATCGTTACGTCACATACAGCCATTCGTATAATTACTGGTTTTTGGGGTTCTTGTGTCGTTTCTGGAAATATTAAATTAAAACACCGATCGATCAACAAGCTACTTGCCGAGCAGCAACGCCTGCAAACCGATTTAGATTCAATCTTCCGTGCCTTATATTTGCGGGCGGAAATACAGAAAAAGAGTGTGGGAAAGGTCCTTGAAGTTTTCTCTTTGGCTAACTTAACTTGCACCGTAATTCGGTTGGAAGAGGAAACTGAATTTGATATCCTAATTTTTATGTTTTATATTCCTTAAAAAGTACAAGAGGAAATGGTTATTGATAAAACACTTGTTTATTCCACAGGGGATTTTATTGGTTAATTATCTCGGGTTTCGACGTCCAAGAGTCTTCGTCAGGGCTCGAGTTTTTCGCTAATTATGAGTAGATTCCATTAAATTACCCCTGCAACTGTGAATTTTATCAAGGGTCCGGCGTACGCTTTGGAGCTTCTTTATGGTTAAAGAACACAAAACAATGTTGTCCAGTAACGAAACCTAGTTGGTAAATAACAGAATTTCACATGGACGTTCAAAGTGTTTTGTGTTACCTTTTAATCGATTTCCGAATTCTACATCCCTCGTAAATTTAACTAAAAATTCCCATATTATTCCACCGGCCCTCTTCGGCCCAATCTAAATTGGGAATGATTAAATTTCTTCATCTCCTTCTCCACTTCACAGCATAGGCTCACTCCGTTTCCGCCTTCCAAGAGTCCAAAAAACGTTTTTTTATTTGCTCCACCGACGTCACTTTTGCCTTTAGGTCGGTAATTATGTTCCAAATTGGATAGTCGTCTTCAATTTATTTTTTCTATATGTTTCAGCCATTTTTGCTGGACTCTTTCGTACCATTATTAACCTCACTGACATTTAGGAGCTTCATAATTTCTTACTTTTCTTTTCTTTCTTAAAAGAACATCAGGATGTTCTCTGTCCAGAGAAAATCCTGATGTTCGTCTAAGAAATTTTTTCTCTGAACTTCGCGTTTTTTAAGATATATTTTTTGTTGACACTCAGCCTTCACTCCCGTAAAATTATAATGGTAGTAAAATGCCTTTATAAAACTTTATTTTGGTGCATCTTAGTGTAATTCTTAAATTTTCTGTGGACCATTGCACGGATAGCTTGATATCGAGACTTTTTTTTAGCTGTCTCTATGCCATTCAGTTTGACATAATGAATAATGCAAATCCATTAATTTTTCCTGTGATCTGTTTTCTCAAATAATTTTATATCCAACTAGGAACTCTTCCCGACATGCAGTCACTTTGATGTCTCGTTATATATATATATATATATATTACATATTTTTTAGTCATATTCTTTTGGATATTTTGTTTAATTGACGTAAGGCCCGTTGAAAATCATATTCATTTTCTTGTACTTTTACATTCTTAGTCTGCATAAAGTATCTGCAATCTGAAATATTTTATTCTTTTCAATGCAATATTTTTACCGCTTATGAAATCGTGTCATGTAATTCCTTAGACACTACAAAAATAACCTTTCCTTTGTGGAAAGGATTAACACAGGTTCCGAGAGATGTGGAATGGATATAACCCGAGGAAAAACCGAGACCATAAGGATTGGACCATAGGAAATATTGGGATTGGCTCGGACAATGGACCAAATGAGACGACAATGGACGGACATGATGTCGAACAAGTAGAGGTTCAAGTAGCTTGGCCGCGTTGAGGACCGCAATTGGAAACTCGAGACAGAAATCAATGAAAGAGTGGGAATGCCAAAGACGCCATTCAGAAGGGGGAGACGGTTGTTGAAAAGCAACATGGTTAAGGAATTGAGGAAAGGGTTGTTGGAATTGCTTCATTAAACTGGACTAGACATTTTTAATCACTTCGGTGTCACATTTTTTTATATTTTGACCCAATAATAATATTTATTTTTAGTTATTTCAGCCAATTCATAATGTTTGATGGCAAAAAATGTCAATCCCTTGCATGGTTTATGAGGATATACTGTTCTCATAACACGGTTGAAATATTGGGGGAGAGGACAGAAGACTGATGCTGAAAAATCTTTAAAAAGAGGCAGGGAACTTATTTAAGGAGCTGTCGAAGTACGCAGTAGAAGGAGCGACGGAAGGAAATACAAAAAAAATTAAGAATGGGAGTAAAACTTTTGGAGGAGTTGAAGGAAGAGGTTACTTAAGGCATTGGAAAGAGAATATTTTTGTAATTGCAATTACCCCGAGGACCTGCCGTTAGAAAAAAATTCTAAGTTGATGACCAAACAAGGTTGTACGCATTATACATATATAAGGTATCATATAACTTCACACCTTATTTTATGGTTAACTCTTTATCCACGTTGTCTAGCAGCCACACGAAATCTGATTGCGAAGAAAGGAAGTAGAGAATTAGTTATGTCCAAAATGGAATATTTGTAGGACAGCATCATCAGTACTCCAATCCAAAGATTGGTTGACTGCAGCCCTCTATCCTTTCCTATCTAGTGTGAGCCCTCGGTAGGTCTTCTTTCTAACGTTTCTAATAATTTTTCCTATATGTTTGTCCCTCGGCCTTCCTCAAGGGTCCTTCCCCTCTATTTTTTCCTTCTATTGTATTCTTATCACGAACCCATTATGCCTCATGGTGTGTCCTACATCCACCTTGTTCTCCTTTTCCTTCTTATAGTACTCTACATTGACTTGGCTTCCTCCGATCTTCTGTCTACACTTCCTCGTTCCTAACTCTGTCCGTCCACTTTAGGTCCACCATTTGTAGGTATCATTATAAAATGGAATAGAATAGAATTTATTATTCTGGACCTCCCGTCTACTAATAACAAAATAGTGGTTACATTTAGGAGCTCAGTGAGCAAGAACAATAACATCAAGTGTATCAGTATTTCACATGGAAACAAAATAAACAAAAAACAGTTCAAAAATACAGAAAATACAAAGAGAATACAATAGATACAGAGAAAATACAAAAAATAAAAATACAGTTTATAAGGGACAAAGTTACGGATTCATAACGACAGAAGTTTAAGGATGCCATATCGAATAGAGTGTTAAGAACATTCAAAGTGACAGTTTCAGATATTTTCTTTTGGACGACTCTAACGACGGTAGTTCCCCTAGCTCCGGGGGGGGTACTATTCCATGTCTTAGTCTTACCGTGGAATATTTTTGAGAGGTATACCGGCTCGTGACTTTTGAATAACGAGAATAGAAAAGAGGCTGAAAAATATTTTCTCCTGTTTTTTTGACAGTCAACCAGGTAAGTTCCCTTTAAATGCGGAGAGGGGAAATGGAGTGAGAAGATTGGATAAGGGTTCTTGAAATTTCCGGAGAAATTGATCGATAAATTGTCGAGTGAAACCATTTGTCTTTCATAGAGGATTTCTCGACTCGAAAGGGCTGCTTAGAGGTAATTTTCATAGTCATAATTACCCATTCTCTTACACACCCACTAGGATCAATGTGCTCCAGGAAACTTTATTACCTAAATTTCTCACGGTAACGTCATCCAAAATCGTGTTGGGAGTTAAAAGACGGAAAAAGCGAAACTGACGGTTCAGCACCTTGCTTCTGCATAAATTTTCACACACCGTGTTCCTTTTTTTTCTCCTGGCAGATGCCATAGCGTAGCAAAGATTTGGAAAACTCTCTGGTGATACAATTTCGATTTCACCCCGGCGTATTATGATTCTGTTACTCCAGGATTACGCCTCGTTCATACCCACACAGCACACATTGTATTCCATATGTATTTAAGATGTATTGGTGACATTTGATTTTGATCTTGTATCAAGTATTGAACGATGCATTGGATACAGTCAACATAATATGTATTAAGCTGGATGTTTCAAATACATGTTTAATACATTATAATATCATTCCTCAAGAACATGTTCTTTGAATTAATGGGTTCATTCGTTCGGTATAATTTGAAGAACGAATATCAATGATGATATATTCACTTCTCGTTGGACTCTGGTATCAATTAATCATTTTTCACGAGGACTAAGTCATCTGCAAAAACTAGGCAAACTACAACAAGGTGGTTTTTCATAACAAAACAAGTTGGTTTTTCATTCCCGAGTTTAATTCCTTTCTGCATTTTGTTTTTCTTCGTACATTTTCTCCATAAGGCCTTTATTTATCACTTTTTCCAGAGAGCAGTTAAAAAGCAACGGTGAAAGTGCATCTCCTTGTCCGACTCCTCCTCTTTCATCCATCGTCTTTAATGTGTGAAGTGTGTCATTGTTTCATTGTGGAAATTGTAACTTTTGAAGTAAATAAAAATGTACAATATAAAAATATTTTGGGAACCACATCTTATGTTTCAGATATGTATCTCAATACGTGTTGAACACATCCCCTGTTGTATTCCATATGTATTCAAAATTGGACATGTATCAGTATCCAATCTCCCCATAATACATACTGAATACGTCGTGTGACACTTCCACGATATGTATTGAAAACACACTGTGCTGTGTGGGCACCATTAAAGACGTCAGTGGTCCCCTAAAAATAGTGTTTAGCCCCTTTAGCAACTAATGACAAGCTTAATCGTCAGAATATATGTCAATTGTTAATGAGCGAACAGATAACCTACATCTCTTCGTCGAAAGCAGTTACGAGAGCAATGACGTTTCATCTCTCGCAATAATCTTCCGTTCCACGGTTTTCTTCGTTCAACAGACTGGTATTGAACTGTTTCAAGACCAATATTATCGCTAATTCGATCGTGGATTTCCTTATAAGAATATATACTTGGCGCATTCAATGCGATTGGTGAAATCTTCGTCCCAAGCGAAAAAAAAAACAAAAATCAGGAAGATATTTATTTTTGGCTTTTTGACAAGTATCCTGTTGCGATGAAGAGGTAGATAAACGGTTGTGTTCAAGAACCGTGGTGATTCTAATTAGTTTATTCTTGAAATTTTTGGCATTCGAGAGATATTCGTAAAATTGAAACATAATAATAAGTGATGACATTATTGGTGAAGAATTGCACATAATCATTTCCAGGTTAAAATTTCCTCCCTGGTGGAAAATAAAACCCACGAATCCAGTGCATTACAAATCGAGGTTCAAATATTAATATTTGGTTTCGCAGGAACTTTCATGTATATGGAGATATATTTTCCTTTTAGTATCCGACAAATTACGCTAAAACACATTTCCTTCTCATCTCCAATTAACCTGTAAGTTCTAGAAATACATATAGTAAAAGCTGTTATAAAGGAAGGGAATGTTAGGATATCTTCTGCAAAACTCTTTATGAATCAGAGGTTTTCAATGACCGAACGAAAAGAAATTACGACGAAAACCAGAAGGTATTCTGCATACGAGAGTCAATCGTGCAGCAATTTTTATTTTGTTTCGTAGTGCCATGAATGAAGACATTCTTTGATCCCAACTTCGGATTTCAGCAGTATTTTATGACAATAAAGTTTTTTTTGTGATTTTCGAGGTCAGTTTAATTGTTTTATTTTTTGTTTATTTTATTTATGTTGAAAATTTCCTCTGTTTACACTGACTTTCCTCAGATTTTGGCAGTATTTTATGATTTTAAAGTTTTTTTTAAATGTTCGAGGTGATTTCATTGTTTTATTTTTCGTTTATTCGTATTTTCGTTGAAAAGTTCCTCTGCTTGCACTGACTGTCCATTGACGACTTTGCCAAAATTCTACGGGAAAACAAAAGTCGGTTTTTATTTTTTTCTATGACTGTTGTGGCACGAAAAAATATCGATTTCTTCTCATTCCGCACAATTTCAAGGGAGTTACCGTTGATTTGAATCGGATTTCGTGAGAGCTGAATTAAAATCGATTATAATTGAAGGGATATGTATATTTTTTTTAATCCTACGACGCGGAGTGTTTTGATTCGCTTTCCCATAATGCGTTGCGGTAAGTCCGTCGGTCAACCGTGACATCCCGCCGAGGGGTGTCGGGGAGTAATTTCCAGATCGGAAGGTCGTCCTCTCCGCTCCAGTGGGATTGAAATCCAAGGTTTGGCAATTAAAGCTCTCCGTCATTCAGATCCGATCACTTCCATTCCGTTCTCCCGGACGAATTCGGAAGCTTCCCGGCCGCCAGTGTTGGGCAAAGGGATCTTCTCTTAGCCAAGCGCGGGTTTCTTCATCCAAATCACAATTCATATTCAGTAGATGAGCACACAAAAATAAATGATTAATCGAATGGATAAATATTTTTTTTACTGATTAATATACGACATCCAGTTCCTAACGTGAATTTCACCAATAACCCAGGAATAAAAATGGGGATGAGACGCGATCACAAAATATAGGTGTTAGCTCAGATTTATTTCCACAGAAAATTATAAACACGCAAAACAAAATAATATAATGACGATAATCGCCGAAACCGGTCGTGTTTATAATTTTCTGTGGGAACTTAACACCTATACCCTATATTTTGTGCCATGGAATTTCACAAAGTGACGGCCTTCTCGGTGAATTTTTAAGGCACGATCAGTTAATATAGTTAATAATGAGAATAATATTTATTTACACCGTTGGCAAGTATGCATTGCATGGATACCTCAATAAAGATTTCACATCTATAAAAATTGTTGCACAAAGGATGTTTTTCAAACAAAACAAAGGATCAAACAAAATTGTCGCAAAGACAAGGTTGGTCACTAAAAAATACACCAAAGAAAAACATACAACACACATGAATATATTAAGACATAACATGTATGAACATATTATTTTTCGGTTGTTCATGTTATATTTCTATTTGTTTTTACATTACATATGCGTTTAGAAAGTGTCTTCCAAATATTCATTTACACTGTAGTAGCACTGTAATAGCTGTAGGGGAAGGTGTATGGCACTCAATTTGAATTTAGCAGTAAGTGGAATATCTTTGATTTCAGTAGGGAGTTTACTAAATAAAACAGAGGCAGAGTGGTAATGACCTTTCAAGCAGAGAGAACTGGAGTATTGGTTGAAGTGGATATAGTTTCTGGAGCCAGTTGAATGACTATGGTATGTGGAATTGGTAGGAAATTTATCATAGTTTTTTTTACAAAACAAATACAAGTTTGAATGTAGATAGAAGGCAGTGTTAGGATATTAGCAGCAAAATATTATAATATTAGTAATATTAATAATTACTATTATTATTATTATATAATTAATATTATGATGTCATTTACAATCCATAAAATGTTTTCCAAAACTCTCTTGTTCCTCAAGTAACCTCAATAAATAATGCTTGTGAAAAAGATTTTCGTTCTCTTGACAAGCCAAATTGTGAACAATTGTCTCTCAGAACTCACGGTACGATTGAAGGCATAAACAAGACGCATCTTCATATGATCTTTCATCTAATACTGAATCATACACACTTGTTGTGGAATTATGAAATAAAATGCTCAGAGATGGTTTCAGGCTTAATGTGGAATTTTTTCCATTCCATGTGAAATTCTTTCGTGTTGAATTGACAGAATAAAAACATTGCAATTCCAAAAAAATCATGATTTGTGGAATTTCATTGTGTTTTTATTCCGTTACTTTTCAAAGCAAAAGCTATTTTATTCCTTAGGCATTGTTCGGACCCACTTGTGCGGGAACTTACATCTCGAAGACTGAGACAAGCATCGCAAGGAAATTAATGGAACTCATCCTGAGACGTCATGAAGGTTACAACGGAGAGGACCGTGGATGTCAAGGGCTGCAGAGGGAGACAGGAAGGTATAAATAGAGGGGGGGGGGTTATTAAAGATACCCGCTGAAGGAAGTATAAAACAATTTAGAGATTGGAGAGGAAACTTTTAGTTAAGACAGCCGCTACTTGCTAATTGATAAACTATTTTGGCATTGATAATGATGGCTTATCTGCTCTGAAAGAAGTTCTCAAAAACTGGCGTGCTCTAAGTTAAATTATGGTTTAATCTTTTGGGGTGGTGGGGCTGAAAGTAACTCCTTAAGACCTGCAGTAACATCTAAAAGGGGAATGGTTAGAGCAATTGCAGATAAAAACCTCTTCAGCTCCCCATTCATCATACCTAAAAAAACCAAGCTTGAGGTGTATGTGTATAGGGAAGTAACTTTTTTTTATATTAGATGAGGCAATAAGACATAATCTTTAGAAAATTTTCACCCTTATAAATTAAGATTAAATAACGATTATGCTAGCAAAGACATTGTTAACTGTATTTAAACGCAGATATTTCTATACCATACAAATACTATTAATTACGTGATCAGATAGAATAAAGATAAACTGCCATGAAAATAAGTGCCAAGGAAGTGTACAACTTTGGCTATTCACATTCACGAATGTAGATACAATTTTTTTATTAACTTAAATTAGATGACCTTATTGACTGATGTTGTGCCAGACAACATTGCTGGAAAATGTTTCTATTTTGTTCATTATCATAGTACAGTATCATCATATAGCATAATGTATCATATCAGTAATGTATCATATAGCATAATAATCATAGCAACATAAGCAAAATTTTATGTATGTATACGTGTATGTATTTTTCTACAATAATTTACAAAATCATTGTTACACACAGTAGCAATTCTATCAGAGTAGGTTTTCGCAGGTTTTTCACACGCCCCCCTTCTTGAGTGGGTGTTTTCCTGCAGTGGTTTTTTTCGTCTAGAATAACAGTTAACAATTCTTACGCTTTTCCCACACGTTTTGTAAATATTGGTTTACACACTACACGGTTAGTAATTATAGTATATTCAATATCCTGAATTATTATTTTATTTTGTAAAATCCCTCACATTACTTTCACGTAACATTATATTTGTGACAAGGGGTTAGGTGGAAGGAGGGACTATTTAGTCGCAGTATCGACCCAATAAAGACATTTTATTATTATTATAAATTATAACTTTCGTTTTTTAAGTTAAATAAAAATAATAAGCAGTTGAAGCAGTGATTGAAGATCAATTGAATGTAATTATAATGCAAATGTATTGAGGTGTTTATGACATTTTCACAGATTAAATATTTTTATTCCAATTGCTTTGTTTGAATGTTATTAGGATAAGTTTAAAATGCCTATTGTGTTTTAGTTATTAACTGAAAGTCAATTGATTACATCCCTAAATCAGGTTTTCACCTTGAGTCATACAAAGGACTTCAACAATACATTTTTATTTTATGTAGTATTGCAAAAATTAAGTAATTAGTTTATTTATCATTATAAACTGATTAACAAAATGAGAGAATAGATGATTCTAAAATGTCGCTCTGAAGAAGAGCATAAAGATAAAATAAGTAATGAAAATGTTCTAAAGAAAGCCGAAGGAAGAAGAGAGTTAATTAGTCATTGGATACCGTGAAACAAAAAATGGAAACTGGATTGGGTATAACTTTGGAAACAACAATCAATTTAATTGAAGGCAAAAGGAGAAAAGAGAGGAGAAAATGAAGACCGAGGTTGGAATCTGTAAAACAAGTATCGGATGATTTTTGGAATAGAATAGAATAAATTCATTATTTTCTGTGGCAACAGGGCCACTTGAGAATAAGAACAGATTAACATCGAGAAGAAAAAAACAGAAAACAGAGGCCAAAGGAAAACATACGACACAACCAATCAGCTAAAAAAAATCTTGCGGTGGACTGTGATGTAGCCCTTCGCAACGATAAATCGGGGGTCAAGGAACGAATCGCTGCCGAGATAGCCAAGCGAATCGCCAGCACTGAGACCTCTAGGAATTATGACCAACACCGTGAGTACAAAACCATTTCAAACTTGAAGAATTCACTCGCCGATAAAGGTCTTATAATTACCAAAGCGGGCAAAGGCAATGTGGTAGTGATAATGGAAAAAGACCGATACATAAAGGAGTGCGAAGGGTATCTTGCTGCCGGTAATGCCATATGCTTAACTAAATGCCCGATTCCCGCTTACCAAACGGAGTGCAAAAAGTTAATTTCCGCTTTTAAAGTGTATTCCGCCCCTGGGAAGTAATTAAAATCACCCAAATGAATGCTAAATAACCCGGTTTTATGGACTTCCAAAAATTCATAAAAAGGACTATCCGATTAGATCCATTGTGTCTAGTGTCTCCGCCTCCAACCATTTGTTGTCACACAAATTAATTGGATTAATTCGGCACTATGCTAAATTTCCTCCGAAACATAGCATCAAGAATACCTACGAATTTGTGAACTTACTTTCCCACTATCTACTACCTAAGAAGTTCATAATAGTGTCTTTTGATGTCATTAACTTATTCCCAAGTGTTCCCAGAAGTACAGTGATTAACTGAAGACTTGCTTATCAAATCAGTCACCCTTTACTCCGTGATAAGCGAACTATGTGATTTACTACAAATCTGTGTGTCTCAGAATAGTTTCCTTTTCAATGGTAGATACTACCAGCAACCAAATGGACTAGCCATGGGCTCTCCCTTCTCCTGGCTGACATTTATCTGGACATCTATTAATTTTGAAAATAACCTTTTTGCCTCTAAACACCCCCTGTGGAATAACATTCTCAATTGGCATCGCTATGTAGACGAAGTGTTTTGTGTGTGGAACACTTAGGCAATTGAACAGCTTCTTGACAGTGCTTAATTCCATAGACCATCATATCCAATTTACCATGGAAATAGAGAGTGAGGGGAGGCTTAA
>WURS02453313.1:0-14048 GCA_011762765.2 Rhinocypha anisoptera
AGGAGGCCAAAACGAAAGAAGCCGACACCTGAGCCAGCGCACTAGGGAGCCGATCGAATCCTCTCCCTCCCCGCCACCATCCATCTTCCGAACAACTCCTTCCTCTGGAACTAACTATAAAAAAACAGCAGAAACACCATCCTCTTAATACTCGCAGCACCAATATTTTTGTTTATAGGGTGATCCGGTCTCTTTATTTTTATTTAGCGAGCGATTTATAGGGTCATTTCGCACCTCTTCAAATCATAGAAAAAAAACCCATTGGACAAACACAGCACCCACGCCACGGGCGTGACTCGAACCCGCGACCTTTGGATTAGCCGGCGAGCGCGCTACCCACCAGCAGGCCGGCCCGGTCGGCTCCTCTTAATATTCTATCCTCGAATTGGTAATAAAAGAATTTCACTTTGTGATCACACAAGTCTTCTGTTTAAAAGTCGACCCGGGTTTCGACATTCAATGTCATCGTCAGGTTTTAAAGGTCAGAACCCAGGTCGGCTTTTAAATGAAAGGCGGTGGAATCACAAAGTAAGATTGTTTCGTTCCCAACGTGAATAGGTCTCAGATAAGTTGCGCCCGAGACGTCACCTCAAATGCAAGGATCTCAGTCGCGATAGAGAATCAGATGAAATCCGGGACTTATTTTTAGTCGAACGGAAGTATACAGTTTGTACCGACCTCGGCAATTCACTGGGTACTTAATTTAAGGTGGCTACCGACGTAACTGCAAGCGTGGCAAGCATGCACTGTCAATATTTTTGTACAAGAACTATTGAGCGCCTGTAGGATAATTTTGCGCAAGTGTTTCATCCTTCAGACGCTCTCGAGCTTCCTCGTTCGAAAAGATTGATCACAAATGCTCGACAGGCTTGCAGTTACGCTTGTAGCCACCTTTAACTTTCACTCCTATAAAAGTGGCAGAACTGTGATCATTTCCATCCATGATGAAGTCCTTCGTGCGTTACGTAAACCTAAGAAAATCGTAGTGTTGTTTCATTTATTACGTAATGCCGCTGGGTTTCCATTTTTTTCTGTGCCTCCAGACCAACAAAAGTTTTCTTATCCCAAATTTGTTAACGTGACACAAGTTTTGTTTTCATCATCACATGAGTATGCATGCTTGATGTGAACTCACCCACTGCCATACACCCTCGAGGCAGCTGGATAGAAGTAAGATGCAGAATTTTTACCACATTACAGCCAGTAGTAGTGCAGTATTATTTTTGCTCTGTAGCCCTAGAGAAAGTTCCTCAACCCATTTATCTTGAACATAAATACATCTCTCTCTTCAAAATCCGATAGTTGTATTTCTAACTCCACTAGCACAAATCGCTTGCAGGTAGGCTTTTATGGAACAGTGCTAGCTCACGATAAAAGTTCGTAAAACCGAGTTTTACAAAACATTTTATGGAATAGAATTGGCTCTATTGACATAAAATCATTTTTTTTAACGTCCAATGAGGGACGACGTTGCTATATCGACGCTAAAAGGAAACAAAATGTAAGTAGATATTGATGAGGATGGCAGGCAGATGGAATATTGGAGGGGTTTCGTTATTATTGGATGAGTATCAAAGGTAGTATATTAATTACCTGGTAGTATACCCTTTCAAAAGTGCACCAGTGTTTTCAGTCGTCTCATGAAGGGCAGACCGGTGGGACTTAAGATTTTAAGAAAAATATAGCCGTCACGTTTTGTAAAAGACGTGACGAAATATTCTACAAAACCGTTTTTACGAAAAATTTTATTCCTTGCTCCAGACATCTTGCTAAGTTAGAGGACACGAAAGATTCAGCGTAACGACCGTCCACAGCAGTAGCGGTGGTTTTTTTTTGTCTTTAGAACGTCGTCGAGGTTGTGTCATAGCTCGTGACGGATGGAATTATTACCAAATTCATCCTCGCGAGCAAAAAGAAAATATCACGCTCTCACGTGAAAGTCAATTCGGCCGCGGAGAAGGACACGAGATGGAGAGAGCGCGGGGCTTTCACGGATCCTTACACGGATCAGTAGCGCGAAGTGGCGGTGGACCGTGTTTACGCTTTTCTCGTGGATCTGTCTGGACCGTAACGCGACAGGTGTTAGACCACTACCTCCCTCACCTCCCCCCCTACTCGGTGACGCCGGCAGCGCTTACCATCGACCGGCCGCCTTGCGGGAGACTTTGTCCTTCCCCCTCCAGCACCGTCATATTTGCAGCGGCTTCATAAATAACGGACAAAACCAAGTAGAAAATAGAAAAAATCGACGATAAACCAATTACTTACCACCAATCCCCATTTCCTTCTTCCTCTTAAAAGTGTTAGCGGAAGTACGTGGACCACCGAGCATCGACTTCACATAGCTAATGCCATTAGAGCACTACAAAAATACTATCTTTTCCTGAGGAACCATACCTCATGAAGATGACACTGGAACGTTTATATTTCATCATACTTTACGGTAGCTAAACCAGACTTGAAGCAACACCGTGAAAACAAACGGGCATGTCTTTTAAAAATATTTTACGAAAAGTTTTAGTTCTCTGTAATTTAGACCGATGTCGTGTAATTCGGTCCATCTAGTCGTCTAAAACCTGAAACCGAAATTTTGCTATGTAATGAGAATGCTTGCTAACTAGCATGTCCTGTCGCTTTTAATGTATTTATTCACTATAAATGATTTACAACAATTAATTTGGTCAGTATTTTTCATTTTACGTTCTTAATATGTATGAACATATGTTATATGTAATTTCAGCTATGTATGTGGATCAAAATTAATATGGTAGAAGATTATAAAAACGATGGATCAGTTTATACTGACTTGTAGAAAGCTTTTAGATTACTTTTTGAGTAACGTGTCTACCACCGTTATAATATTTCTAATCGCTTAGTTCAGCCCATTCTTTGATTTTGTCTAACTGAATCCAGTCATTTTCGTACGAGTCCCCGGAAGTAAGGCATAGTCTCCTCAACAACTCATTTATTATAGATTTGTAATTTGCTGTAAATAGTCTTCTCTCCGTTTCTTGTTCACTCTGGAATCGGGAAGGACCAGCTTTGGAAGTCTTCATCAATGACTCCTTATAAGATGCCGAACGCCTTTATTGCTTTTACCTAAACCCTAATTTTTTCCCCCTTTTTGTACCCCTTGCGATACTGGCACACCGCCGAATTCAGTATGACACGAGCCCATAATCAAACGAATACGGACACAGAATAAGAAAGCACACACCCTGACGAATAAAAAAAAGAGTTGATACCTCTCGACCGCTCAACTCAAGGCTGATGGGGGAAGGAACGGGCAGGCAGGGAAAATGACTGGAGGTGGGGGTGGCTAGCATAGGCAGTGATAGGGGTGCCCCGCCAGTGACGGAAAACTTCAAGAAGAAAAAACACCACACATAAACTTCACATTTCCCAAGAGTAACCCTCCTACGACAAACGAATCTTTAGTTCTTGTTACTACCAAAAGTTAAAAGGACAATTGTAGACACCCATTAAAATTAAATATTTCATCTAAATGATGCGGCATGAGAAAAGACGTGTTCAACAACTCTGAAAACAGTAATTTTAAAGTTATTTTTAATAACTATCAATACTAAAAATTCAGAAAGTTCTCCATTGGGTTTCTCCACCTGTGCTTTCCTAACAAAAAAATTGAAAAGCAGAAGATTTTGCCGGTCACTAGTTACGAACGGTGAAGGAAACGCTATTTCCTTGTAGCGGATTTTTCAGCCTATATGGTGACTACCCCTAAGCTCAAATGCGTGCCGAATTAATTAATTAGTTAATTGCGGTCTCCCTCCCACCCTATCTTTCAGTCTCCCTCCGAACTTTGGACACCCGGCTTCGCTTCGAAGGTAAGCGTGGGGCCGAGTACAGCTTACTATGAGTACCAATCATTGTCGTTACCTACAAAGGACGTAAAGTCTACTTTACGAAATTCATCCGTAAAGCAGTGGGGAAACTTATGGAGAACACTCACAAATAGCAAACTGTACGAAGAGTGAAAGCGGGAGAGTCTGCGTGGCCCTCTTCCATCAGGAGAAGTCGGCGGTGGGAAGTCACCGTCGAACGTCTGAGGGTAGGTCACTGTGCTATGACCCACAGCTCTCTTCTCTTCAGTCTCTTCTATCGTCGAGAGAAAATTCAACCGCGATGTGATAAGTGCGACACGCCGCTGACTGTGAAGCACCTTTTGTAGGAGTGTACTACTAACCAGTGTTCGCGAGGGGCTGGGCTTCCGGGGAGACATAGAATCAATCATAGAGGGCAACCCTGTTGTTCTTAGCTGCGTAATTTCATTTTTTAATACATAAAAGACCAATTTTATATGCAATTAACTTAAATGATCACAGGACCTCTTATTAAATTTACGTGGACCTCTATGAAGGTAAATGTATGAATTTTTTTATTATATTAAATTGCGTTTAAAAGATGCCATGTCATTCATATAATTCAAATTAAAAGATTGCACAGTATAAGTAAAACTCTCCAAATTTCAATAGAAACTATTCACTTTCAATTTTTATCGTTACCCGATGATTTTTACGATATAGACGAAGCCGGTCGCAAATAAACAGTGTAATTTTGTGAAATTTTTTCAGTTTTTGTTGTAGCGAATCAAAATGAAATTAATTTTCTGTCGGTGCACCCTTCAGTCAAATCTTACCTACTTACCTCAAGCGCAGTTTGGAAAGCGAATATTTATTTATCTGATGGAAACCCTCGTCGGATGCGATACGCGGGCAGGTTCAAGGGTCGCAACGAGTCCTTCCCCCCACCCCTCTTCGTGCGCCAGGTGCCTCCTACGCTCCCCAATACCCTCCACTACGCCCCATTTCTCCCCTGGCAGTGGGAGCGCCAGTCTCGGGACCGCACCCCTCCGCGTCATACCATATCGAGCTCACAACCTGGAGAGAGGCAAGTTGATGAACATAAATATCTATAAATAAGGGGTGGTGACAGCCGTCTTGATCGAGAAACGCCGCGGGGTAGAATTTTCCCCACTAGGGCGTGATCACCTGTTTGAATCGGTCACAAAGGGCATTCGTTCTTCGCCCGGGCCATTTGTTGGTGAACTGACGGGGGAGCAGTGGAAATGTGAGAACATCCGTTCTGAATGCCGAACTGTGAAGACGGGAGGCTTGGGCCATGTTTACAACATGCTGTTTACAATATGCTGTTTACATACACTCATTGATGTGCTTCTGTAATGATCTCTTCGATAGATATAAGGGGGGGAAATAGAGAGTCTTCCATACGTGCGAACTGATGACGAATCGTAGGAGTTTCGCGGCCATTTCCAAATAGAGTAAACAATTAAACTAGGCAACGAAATAATATTCAACAAACTTTTTACTGGGTTATATGGCGGCAGAAGGAAGGTTTTGTTGGAATTAGAAGATTACTCTGGACTACCGTAGTCTTGTTAAGAACTGTTTTACCGAAGCATGGAGCAACCTATGTACGTACGTTCTGATATACTCTTTGAACTCCAATTCAGTTCTACATATCTCCTTCTTACCTTAACGTCATCTAAAATATCTTTTCCTTAACCTGCTTACCCAATATTCTACCTTCTGTCAAAATCTTTGACATTTCATTGCCTCTTGGTATCCCTTCTGCCCACTCCTCATGCTTCCTTCGAAGATCGTCTTCGTAATACCATGCAAGCTACCGCAAGGGTGTGTTGCAGGGGGTGAGTGAGCCATCATCAGGTGTGCATTCCCTCATGCATATATCATACATAATGCACATGCAGAGAAACCACTTACACGCAAAAATTTAAAGACTAATGAAAATACATGCCATACGGGAACTTGATCAATTAACATGTAATTAAAAAGAAACATACAAGATAATATGCATATATACACCAGCTATCCTAACTATTACCCCCGAGCTTGTGGTAATATTTACTTTGGTCTCTAATTGTGCGTGGAATAAATGACATTTTATATCTATCTGATCGACAGTCTGTCTCTCCGATTTTATGTAAGTGGTCTGATCTACAGTAGTATGTCGGGGCTTGTGTTGTATTTTTGACTTCTTCGCAGAATGAATTGAGTGAAAATAAACACTCCAATGAATTGTAGTGAAAATAATAGCGTTGAAAACACTGCACCAGGACACACCTTGAAGCTTGTCATTTCAAAAGTTCAATTCGACTTTTTCGTTTTTAAGGACTTAAATTTTCCTCTTGACTCTTGAGAAACGGATCCCAGTCTTTCTCATCCGCCTTTAAGGAGCAGCTAATTCTTACAACTTAATGGCTTATCTTTTGGTGCGTCAATTTGTTATCATAAGTCCACGAATGTCGGGTCTTTTAAATTTGCGCAACATATTCCCAGGCATTCGTAAACTGGGTTGTAATTTTCCCGTAACGGTACAGTGATACCGTGTTACCCCTTTAACGGGAACAATACCCCAGGTGCGTCTCTCTCCCATAAAATTTCACAATCCTCCTCTGTTTTGTAAACTTCAACTCATTTACATTTATTCAGGGTCGTAATTTAGAGGAGCAATGTCTGCGCTCCATTTAATTAAAAAGAAGAGAGATTTGATCAGCAAAATTGAAATTTGGTGCTTAATACTGCCCAGCTGGTAGGGTTTATGTTATCTAATGGCTCCTTTGTTGGGAAGTGAATGGCCTAGAACTACTTCAAAGTAATGTATTTCTTGCATAAAGTAATTATACGATCGCGTAATCTTTTATGACAAATTACTACAAATGAAGAACAATCGTGGACATTTTATGACACTATCAATTTATATCTTCATAGTATCCACACAGATGTATCAACCGAGAGAAACCTTATATTCTCTTCCCCCTGCAGTAAAATTTCCGCGCCCAATATTGTTCGTTTGACAGACGCAAGTTGCCAACACACACGGGAAAATCGGGACGCATCTCAGACCCATAAAGCATGCAGTCATGCACAAGTTGGCTATCGCTTCACAAATATAATGCCCGCACCATAATCGCCGTGAGGTTGTCAGATCTCATTACCTCCAACTGTAAATTTGAGCACTAATGACGAGATGCCTCTCTGATAACGACCATGGACCTAAAATTAAACTTTGAATCAACAATCGGTATCAATAAAAAGTAAACAACACAAAAATTAGCTCCTGTTCAGTCTCTCATAAAAAATTCCATGGCGATTTCGTTGCTAGAATTATAACGTGGCAATTATTTTTAGCATTGTTCGAGATGGTCGAGATCAATACTAGTGGAAGTCTATATCGAAGTGAGGTGTACCTTTCGGTACACCTCACTTACACTTATATTGATACTTAACATGCATATTGAAAATAAAATAAGTTTCTAGTGGAAGCGAATATCTCTTTGGCTACTCTTCAGTACACCTTATTATTAAGTTAGAAATTTTAAACGTTTCCCAGAAACAGAAATGAATATCTTAATGGTGATATATTTTTTCAAAGCTATAGTATTTGATCTATTTTTAGCTTTGGGGTTGGAGTTCTCCAAAAATGTGCTTGTATATTAAGGGCAATGACAACATCAAAGAAATAAATTTCCCGAAGGTTTTTATATAAATCCATATAGAATATTACAAAAGTGTATAGAGAAGCCAAAACCATATCATGTTAAAGGAAACTGTTTCAGGGTTAACTCTGTTGAATTTCTCCATATTAGGAAGAGAAATGAAAACCTTGCAATTTCACAATATATATAAAAAACTTTATTCAACTGTTGAATAAAGTTTTATATATATTGTGGAATTGCAAGGTTTTCATTTCTCTTCCTAACATATCATATTATTTAATCTATGTTTACTCATTGAGAACATCATAGTATATAATGATATACATATGTTGGTGTCTAATGTGCAGACGTTAGTCTGATCAACTGAAAATAGCTATAATTTCCAGAAATTGGGCAACAATAGAAAAGTAATTACCTTGGGTTTAGCCAGCTAGGCCAAACCCAAGATAATTACCTGGGCACTCATTGGCTTACCCAAAGGTCGTGGATTCGAGTCCCGCCTAAGGTGTGGGTATTATTTGTTCATAAGGCTTTTTTCTATGATTTGAATTAGTGCTAAAATGAACATGGCCATTGACACACCCTTATAAACAAAAATACCACTACTACCATTTATCATTTTCACTGAAGTATGGACATATCCTCTCGCCTGGGACATATGTATGAGAAGAATCATTATCTCAGGTACTTAGCAGTTCCGATTGACCATGGAGAGGCCACTAGTTTCAGATGGTTCTTCCTCTCCTCCTTTCACAATATTTTCCTTGGCTCATGGCACTCTCTACCCCTTTGTTTACAGGAAAGCCAGGCGGAAAGAGAAGGAAGTCTGCACAGCTCCTGGGCCGGAGGAGCCCAAGCTGTACCTGGAGGAGGCGGTGCTGCAGGAGAGGAAGCTCCCAGATGTGGATCTCAGCCTCCTGGTCGACCTCCCGGCCGGATTAGACTACAATGAATGGCTTGCTTCACACAGTAAGCCCACCTCACTCTACTAGATAATTTAGTTAAATGACCCAAGCTTTACTCAAAGATTTAATTTATTCCCTCTTGTATCACATCAGCTAAAGCCCGTGTGACATGGCCTAATTTATTGTCCAATAGTTTGTGGTGAAAAAAGGGACAATAATCCGGTAGGAAATTGATCAACATACTAGATATGACCAGCACTGATATTGTGGCTAATATTTTTTGGACAAGTGTCCAACTAATCTGCTACATTCGTATAAGAATAGGATTTGATTATTGCGATGGTGAGGAGTAACACCCAAAAAGAGGAACTAACAAGTTTTTCCTGTAAAATGTATTTATAATAATTGTTAGAAAAACTTGGAAAACGAGCTTGAAAAATGATATGAACTTTTTTTCCAATCTGGGGGAAAGGGGAACTTTTCAACAATAAACCAGTGATTTTCCAAACGGAACACTGTCCTTAAATTGGCATGATTGTTCTTAATCTCTTCTTCAGGCATCATTGCCAGCAGTTTTAAATAGTTAATAACCTCTCTAATCGCCTTTTCTCGCTTGATTTTACTCTTATAATGTTGCGACTTCACATTGTATAAGCACTCTTGGCTGAAAGAGCTCGATTAGAAACATAACTGTTTTCTCAATCCACATTTTTTTAAATTACCCCCGTAAACTGCTGAAACCACAACTAAAACTGGAAAATAGATATATGCATTGTAGATACTAATGTATATTAGTACAAAGGAAATTTGGAGCCTAAAACCGGATGTTTTCCTTTGAGTTACATTTTTCTCTATCAGGGCATGACAAGAGACTTCTGATTGAAGATTGGGTAGGAAATTGTACTCAATATTCTACAGACAGTATTGATGTGGAAATTGGCAGGTTTGTCAAACATACCACAATCCAATAACCAATGGATTGGACAATATATTGGGCTGTGACACACAGGCTTAAGACCTTAGTACTTCCATTCCAGCATTTCTATTATTTAGTTATTTGCATTAGTCTTCTAATCTCAAGTGATGTTAGGTCTTAGGAGAGGACTTTGTTAATGAAAGAAATCAAAAGTCAGGAAAAGTTCTTTGCAGAGATGTTGAGGATTATGGTATGACAAAGACTGTGAAATAGAGGAAAGAATGGCAGGTATGTCTAAGGTAGTAAACACATGTTGTATTCTATGAAAGCAGATAATGAGTACACGGAGATGAAGAGTGGTTATTAGGATTAGTATGTAATATTATTTTAATTGATGGCATGAGTAGGGTAATCCACATTTCAAAAACTCTGCATACTGTGGGATGACATTGTCTGGCAGTTTTCTGTCCCTGTCAGAAAATCTGTTCCCCACTCCATTATACTAGAAATAATAATCACTTCGTTATCCTTGTTCTTCCATAATCTCTCTCAGAATGACACACCATTGGTCTACTATAGACATGCCATGTTTAACTTGTACTAATTCTCGCTTTACATGCAAAAGTCTCAAAGCAGCATAGTGTTCCCGCATTATTTGATGCTATTGACCATTTTCAGTTATATATAAAAATGTTAATGCATCAGAGGAACATACTACAGCAAATCTCACTTGTCTTTCATCTATCTTACTTGTCTGAATGCATTGAAAATTGACCAATGATATTCTTGATAAAGTGCACTGTAAATTGAGTACATCATATTGCAAACCTATTGTAGACCAAGGGTCTGCCATGTAAAATACTGCAGGAACAGAACTTTCTATGATAGCTCAAATAAAAAAAAATGGAAAAATTCCACTATTACAATATGTTCTACATTCATTTACTTCACCATCATAGGTTGAAATTTGAACTGTACAGAAATCTATAATTCACTTTTGACCATTCCATTGAGCCCTTCATGACATATGGGGCTTAGCTTGGTTCAGAAATCACATACTATATCACATATAATTTGTGGTCCCTAATGAAAAAAAGAAAGCTTGAATTTGAAAATTTGAGATGGGGTGCCACATATACTGAACACTGTGATGGTATTTACATAGATCCCAAAATTCTGTCCAATGTTGGCACATTGGTTCCACTCTGCTAGTTAAGACTCCTGCCTGTGATATTGCTTTTTTGCCAAATAGGAATGTTAGGGAGTTTTCCACTGTAAATAACAAATGGTTATTACATATGCCTAATTGGTAATTCTATGCTTTCTCACAAACCTTTTTTCTTCTTTGTGACCTGTGATTGAAGAGGTTTTGAAAGTTATGACATAATTTGATTTCACACTGGTAAAAATAAGTCCTAACAATGTTACGTGATTCCAAAATTTTTAAATTTTGTAACGATTTTCCTTGTTTTTTTTCTTCCAGCGATTGCGTTTTTTGACCATATCAACTTAGTTTATGGCACCATTTCGGAATTCTGCACCATGTCTGGCTGCCCAGATATGACTGGACCTGGTCTTAGGTAAGCTAATAGAATGATAGATAGTTAATAGTCTTGCATTGAAACTCATGGGAAAAATAAGTGAAAATGTGATTCTTTTCACTCTGGTGGAGCTTTTGTTTGGCATGGCCAGTATTGATTACGTTTGTCAGAATTTTAAAAAAAACTTTCTCTCCTATCCACAAAACTATATACTTGAAAATTTTATATGGAAAAGAAGTAAGCTATCATGCTAAATATTATTGGAGTATGGTAATAATTGCTAGTCTTTAAAATATTTAAAGATATCTATCATAACTTATTAAGTTCCTGAATTTTTCCAGCATATAATTTTTTATATGTGACTGATGAATTTTTTGGGCTGTACCAATTAAAATTTTATTAAAAAACAATGAAATCTAATAACTTTCTTCAAGTGAAATGAGTAATCTCTCTGTAAGTAATATTTATATCTGACAATCAGTTATGATGTTTATAAAAATTGTAACTTGTGTAGCAATGCCTTTAAATTTGTAATTAAGCACAGAAGTAAATTAAAAAATGTTACTCCCTTGTTTGGTATGGTGATTTATTTAGGTAATGGTTAAGTATTTGCTACACTTTTGCTTCAAATCCAAACCTTAGCATGGATTTGGTACCAAGACATTTTGTCCAGATTGGGCTTGAAACTGCAATGAATATATGTATTACATTTGTAAAAGATATACATTTTTACTCAGATTTTTACTTTACTGACACACAGATATCGATCTTCAGCTTAATTTGATTGGTTGACATTTCCTAGCCTTTAATTAATGCTTACCTGGACTTCTGGTGCCTATAATTAACAACTAATGATAGTAATCATTAGATTTATAATCTCAGAAACTTATTTTGCATCACTCAAATATTCTTGACATTCTGAAGGTAATAAATGACTGCAAATTAATATTATGTGACCTAAGGAAAATATTTTATATGCGTAAAGAATGTGTTCCATACTCAATTATAAGAATCACCCTAAACAATTCATATTGTTATCATTTTCTTATTATTAAACTTTGAGCGTAGTTCTGTGTTGTCTTCTTCTTAGATGCTGATCTTTACCAAAGAAATGTTTCGCAAAAATTTTACATATTATCAATAAAAATTTATTTTTTTCAAAGCGATGGTATTCAGAAAAATGGATTTAATATCATGGTCATCATTTTTCATTATATTTCAGTGTGATTTTCACCTGCAAGTTTTTTACAAAATTTGGATTTGGTAAATATCAAAATAATCTGATAAAACTGTTTAAGAAGTCATTTTGTAAGTTGTATCTTGAAAATTAGGAAAGGACTTAACACATAAATAAGTTTCCAACTTACTTATTGTAATAACCGAATATATTGCTTTATTTTTTTCTATCTTGTACGTTTAATTCACACCATATTTTAGTTCTTTTACCCCTTTGTCCCAAAATGACTCTTAAATCAGACATTCAGAATTACAAGTAAGGACAATCTTTTTTTTTCATTTTTGCTTTATTTTGTTGCACACTCGTATGCAGAGATTGTATAACGTTAGATAACATACGTTTACCATTAGTATATTTTTGCAGCTCTGTGATCATTGTGGTTACATTGTAAATACATTGGGCTTCAATGACTTAATGATATATTGCACAAACATTCTAGACAAGCATCTTGAAAAGATAATTAAAATACAGTAATGTGAAGATAAAGCAACTTAAAGTATATATTTTCTGTCTCTTTTTTGTTGTATTTGATCACTGTAGCTCTTCTGCAACCAAATAATTTTTAATAACTGGCATAACCTTTGCCTTTGACAAACTTAATGATGGGTAGGGGAAAAATGTGTATCATAATAAAATTTTTCCTGATCCCATATTTTCATGGAATATTTTGTGGTTACGATTTAATTATTAAGAATATTTGTGGCAGCATTGTATTCTGCATTACATTATATTTGTACCAATGCAGTAATAAAAATTTAATATTTTCAGATATTTGTTCAAAATGATTTTATAAATATTTTTCAGAATCGGTATTGCTCATAATTGCTTATGTTCTTTTGTTGGTACATATTCATAATGTCAATATTAATTTTTCCATTTTACTATGATATTTTGAAAAAAACATGATTTCTCTTACAGCGTGTTTAGTATTTTTATTTTTCAATTTCTAATTTACTTTCAGAACATATTTGTGGTTTGATGAGAAGGGCAAGAAGACTAAGGTGGCTGCTCCTCAGTATATTGACTATGTGATGACTTTCACTCAGAAAACTATAAGTGACGAGTCAATCTTCCCTACTAAATATGGTAAGTGATGTGATATAACATCAGTGTCATTTTAATTAATTAATTAGATATCAGTGACATTTTACCTGGTCAAGGAGTAACATCCTTTTTGGCTATATATGTAGAATTGTGTTAGATGGTCAACAGAATAAGTAGAAAATACATTAGCAAAAGCAATAAATCTCAAATTTTACCTGTCTGAGAAAAGCAGTGAAATAGTGTTAAAATCACCCAAAAATTAAGATGGTTGAATTTTCATAAACTTGTCTATGGAACTAAATGTTTATATATTGCTACTATTTATAAGTTTCTCTGACTGCAGAGAAAAAGTGAAAGTCATAAGGATAGTCATAATTAAATTTGGAAAAATAATGTATGCTATACACTTAATTGTATACCATGGGAAAATTAAAATTAACACATTATGTTTATGACTTAACAAAGGAAATATGAAAATTATTAAGGGAAAAATGCTGTGTTGCTGAATCTTGGAGAGGATAGTTACTTTTTGTTTTACAAGAGTTAATTGAAGGGAATATTCATAATTAACCCTCTTAGTGCCACGGGCCGATATATCGGCTTTTGCTTCACGGGCGAAAAGTGCCACGAGCCGATATATTGGCTCGAGCGTAGACCGGATTTAAAGTCATAATAAGTTAATACATTTTGTAATCGGTAGTAATTCATTTTGGTATCATTTGAAAGAGTGTATTCTGTACTTAATCGAGAATATATTTTTTATTTTTAGTTTGTATTATGAATAGGTGTATAAATCTTGGAATTTTCTCTATTTTTTACGCATATGCGTACACGCATCGCTAAGCCTACGTAACAAGATAAGCCTTTGAAACAAGATAGTTTCTTTTCATTTTCGAAGTGATTACTT
>WURS02453323.1:0-14047 GCA_011762765.2 Rhinocypha anisoptera
AAACCTAGGTCGTACATAATAAAAAATTTTCATGTGGAAAAACCAAGTGTTTTCATTTTTATTATCACACCTTGTATTTCATCTGGAGGGTGCTCCAAATGTTGACCAGGATGTCACACCCAGTTCAGAAGCCGAAAATTGTATCTACTAGGACAGCAAACATGTCTCTTTAATGCAGAAGGTTATACTGCATAGTCACTGTCAAAAGTTCCAGTAGTATTTGTATCACCCAAACATTTACTTTCATATTATGACTTTCCTCAACACCACATCCATTTTAATGTCAAAGCTGTTATTAAAACAATAAGTGGGTCATGCCTAGACGATCACCTTATCACTTTAATCACAACTTTATCATTAAAATGGGCATGGTGTATGGTTATTAGGAGAATCTCTTCTGAGTGCTGTATCTGATCACAGCTTAACTGCGCTAACTCATTAGCTTTATCTATCTTTGGCACTAACACATAATATGTTTGTTCATGATTTGACTTATCCACCCTCGGCAATCAACCCAAAGGTTCATCTGTTACTTCAGGTTTGGAGGTCAATTTTCATTTCATGTGCCACTTGCAGTTTCCCAGGAAGATCTGATACCCGTAAAATCACCCAGCCAGTTTCTAGCTGGAGGTATCACCAGGACTGGAACCCAGGCCTCTTTCCATTTTGTAGCTGAATGCTCTACTCACTAAGCTACCATGACCACTCTCGGTTCTAATTATCCTACAACAATATTAATAAGTTCTTTCCAGGCTTCACTTTTTCCATTACAACACCCTATTATGTAATATTGTTTTCCTAATACTTGTTAAGATTTAACATTTTAATAGTTACTGCTATGCCGTGCTTTTCTTATTCTAGTTGTCAAGAATCTTATTGAAATTGCCTTTGCTGTTTTTGAGTAAACAAATAAAACATTTATATTCTCCCTGTTTGTCTGCATTTTCAAATTCCCTAAATTCTTCTTAAACCTGTGTTAAGAATGTGTCTATTGTCTGGTTCATTGTCTTCTCTTTTTTATAGGTGAAACGCCGGTGGGATGATGATGTCGTCTTCAAGAACTGTGCACGATCTGAGCCGGAGAAGAAAAAGGAACGTTTCATCAATGACTCGCTAAGGTCAGAATTTCATCGGAAATTCATGGAGAAGTATGTTAAGTGAACAGACAAAGACATCAATTGCCAGTCTCGCATTCGTGGCATTTTCTCATCACCCATCCTGTTGTACTGTTGATTCTCACCATTAGTAGCCTTGGGAAGGAGCTACAGGCCAATGATCTTCATGAAATATGACTTCCAAGGGTCAAACTAGATAGTTGTTAGATAGTGAAAAAATTTACTTGGTTACATTTATTTCGGACAGAGAACTGGAAATTGTGGAGTGGTTCTCAACTTTGAAAAAATATTTGTGGAAGCACTGTTTGGATGGATGTAATAATCAATTGATGCTGAGTTGGAGGGTGGGCTGAGGCCCTTGCATGAGGAACAAAGTGGCCCTGGGAGGTGGGGGGGAGGGACATGGGACAGTCCAGGAGGGGAAAGTTCGAGTCGGGGTGTTCGTCAACACGTGGTTGATCACGGAACTAGTTGGTGCTTGGAAAACACGTTTTGAAGCATCACAAACTTCTTCATCCTTCAAAACAATTCACAACATTCATATGGACTTGTGTTTAGTATTCATGTACATTTGTTGTAATTCCAAGGGCAGAAATAAAGTTAGTTTTTTATGATGTTGATGTGTATCCTATAAATTTCATGAACAATTGCTAGAGTAGCACAGTAATCAAAAGAATTCCCAATTGCAAATTTCTATGCTGTACACATATGTCTATGTTGTTCAAGTGTATTTATTGACTTCTAGAATGTCAATATCCCCAAAATTAAACCAATTACATAATTTTATATGACAAGACTTTGAGTGGGACATGAGTCCCGAATGGCATTATACCCTGGAAATAGAAATAAATACCTTTTACTCGGAAGGAAATACATCATTAGAACTGCCGTCTGCCACACTATTGTCTTGAATAAGAGGCCATTCAGGAAACGTACTTCAAATGTGCAAGTTTGTCACTTGTAAAAGTAATATCACAGAATTGTAGATAAATCTAATTACCAAGTTTTTTAACAAATCAAATTGTATTAGAGTAACCTGAGAGCATAGATGTACATAGTATACGAGGGAGAGACAATGTAAAACCTTAAAAGTGTAAAATAAAATTGGAGTTGGTACGAGTGTTTTCAATAATGTGTCGGGTGTCCCATAGTTGGCGGCACAGTGCAGATGTGCAAACACCGGCACGGGAGTAGTATAAAGATGGCTGCCCCACTGGCGACATGCACCAGAGACGAACAGCGTTTGGTGATCAGGTTTTTGTAAAGTGAAGGTGTGAAACCTATTGGCATTTATGTATTGCAGAATGAAGGTCCTGTACGGGGATATCTGTTTTGTTATAGCAGCAAGTGTGTCAATGGTGTGGCAAGTTTGCAAATGGTGTGATGTCTGTAGCCAATGCTCTGTGTGCACCTGTATTTTTTGTGCTATTGCAACAAAGTGTTTACTCTTTCTCATACCAAACTACAATTACCCCTCACTTCACACCTTAAAACAGCATGGATTTACTGTAACCACATTGGAGCTGAATGAAAAAGTCTCCTTTTTCTGATGAAGATGGCAACACTGATTTAGTCTAGTATTTAAAAAAATTCTATTTTTACAATAAGTTAACTATTATACATATGTGGAAAGAAAACTATTTTATGATTTTTGGAGGTCTCCAGCAATATTCATCATCACAGTATTCAACTCTAAAGTTGGTTTGTTTTATTAATTTATTCATTCCATTGGTCACCTGAGTGACATAGAACATAGTCACAAAACCTTAATCGGCTAAGTTCAAAACACAAGCAAAATATGAAACATAGTGTACAAGTGCCATGATACACAATACCAGATAAATATGACATTTATTAACCCTCTCACAGGATACCATGTATGAATTCATTAACACTATAATATGAATATAGTAACAGACTTTGAATGTACATATTTATATTGGATACACTTTTAATGTTCATTGGCATGTTTATTATACAAGATGGAGGCTGAGTAGTGGGAGCCTTTTTTCAAAATGGGTCTTGGCTGCTCTGTATTAGGTAAATCTTCTCCCTCCCACGTGTCTCATAGCCATGAACAGTAGCATTTGGCAGAAAAAAATTGGATTTTTTTTGCAAGTAGAGCATAATAAAAAATATATGCATATGTCTATATGCATATATTTTTTTTCTACCACATTTTGTTCATCCTTTTATATGTTCCTATCCCTTTCCTAATTTACTATAATTTGACTGTTTTATTTTCGCCATATGGCGGTTACTTCTATATGAATATGTATATATATGGTTGTGTGTGTGTATGTATATATAACCCACGCACACACTTATACACTCAGAAGTAAACACTTAAAAGACTCGTATTAAGAAATTTTTTGGGGTTTGCGTTGCCCTTCGTTGATCTGGAAGAACTGGCTGATGAATATATATATATAGAGAGTGAGAAAGCCTTTTATGCTCCACTACAGTTTCCCCAGAAGATTACTCCATAAATGCCAATATGAGTGAATTTTTGCATAGTATATAGTGAATTTTCAGATTTCGAGGGAGGTAGTCTTGGCTAATTTTCTTATCATATATGTTGCTGTAGCCATTTTATTGATAACATCATTGATATGAAATTGCATCTAGAATATCTGTCAATGACAATCCCAACAATTTTGTACTGCCTGATTGATGAATTAACCTCTAGGCTGCTGAATATGTAGGTCAACATTTTGGCATGCAACTGCGGAGACTATGTTAATGTACATATGACCTTGACCTTCGTACCCTCACTGGACCCCATCCAAATTTTATGGCCACACAGGCCAATTCAAACGGTCACACTTTCCTATTATTCCAGAATAGGGTGCCCCTTTGCAGTGCTGTTTGTGACAGTTCATGACCCTTGGGTAAGTTTGACAAATGCATTCCGTCCATTGATATTTGGGAAAATCTCTTCTGACCCACCCTCTCATCATTTCCCTCAATTGTCTCAGAATTTTGGTTAAATATTGGTTATAAATTAAAGTATTTACGTACTCTTTGGGATCAAATTACTCAGAAATTAAATATGGAGTTTATTTTTGGATATATTTCTGCACGAAATATTTTGATTATAGTCAGTCATGTGTCTACTATCCCCCTTAGAGAGAAATGGGCTAAGTGTCCAATAAGGGTTGTCCCAGGTCTGCCATCTAATAAACCTTTTATCAGAAGTAGAAGGGAAGAGTGCTGTGGTTACTTTTCTCCCAAACACAGTCATTGTGAAAGAACGAGGCTGTCGCAGCTAAGGGGTTAATTTTTTAGGCTCCATTTGAAGAAAAGCCTGCTGTGGGACTTGTGTAAATATAAAAAACGTTTGGTTTATTTTGTTAGGGGAGGGTAGCTCAGTGGATTTTGGCTACTGAAAAGGGAACCCAGGTTCAAACCTCAATAACACCTGGATGCCACCAGGGATTTCTTAGGTATCAATCTTCCTGGTAAACCAAGGACAGCACAGGGAAAGAACCCTCTACTCTGATGTGCAAGTTTCTACATGCCTTTAGGTTTAGGTGCACTCTTTATTAAAACTGACCTTAAGATTGAATGCTGTGATTAACACTTTGCCAGGGAGAATTTTACCGTCATGGTAAATTTTTTTTCAACATTTCATTTCCCGAATAATTAAGCTTGCAATATCCAAACCAGTAATAAGCATTTTCTTTTTCCAATTATTATGTTTTTGTACCAGCGCTTTCACTTAAATTTTCCAACATGTTGAAAAAATCCTAGAATCACTCCTTTCCAAACATTTCTCATAATAATAGTCTCAAACAGCCCACTTATTATAATCCACTAATCTTTTGTACAAAGACACAACCAAGTATGTTCATTTATCATCTTATTCTACCTTTTGTGACTTATCAACGATTAGTAGTTTTATGTTACCTTTCTGTTAACAGTACTGGGTGACTTTCAGAGAAAACCAGTACTTGAAAAGTAAATATGCATGCCAAATTAGAGGCAAATAAACAGTAGTATGTAACCAAGATAAATATTGTACAACGTGCAAATTCATATCTTCATAGTCCTTGATGGACTGATTTCGCTTTTTTCCCACAAAGAACCTTACCACTCATTGGCTTAATATCACTTGCTCCATAAACCAACGATGTAAATGACCTATCACAGACCCAATGAAGGCAAAAGTTTACCCATTAAATCCTTGGGATGTCAAGTTCTAAATGTCGAGAATTAAGGTGACAATAGATTTTACAAATGGATCAATTATAATTATTCGGTTTTCAATTTGTATTAACATTCATTATTAATAACATTTCTTAAAACGCAAAACAATTTATTTACATATTACAACCATTCTAAAATTCATGACGTACAATTAGAACGTAATTTAACTATTTCTTTTTCAACTAATTCATTCAGGTCGTCCAGGGGTTTGTAGTAAGCATGAACTACTTGCGAACCAGCAAGCATTGAAAGCATAGAAGCAGTAAAAAATTTCAAATAATTTGTCCATGAAGTCCCGGCAGGCATGGTCCATTCAAATATTATTTTCCTTAGCCAATGTGGATTCTGCAATTTCACGAGCTTTTCTCTTCTTAAAAGTTTTGTCTATAAAATAAAGATAGACTATAATACGTTAAGCCATCCTCAATTTTAACACCAAGGCAAACATTTCAATTTAACTTGTATTAGTCAAGGGAGTGATTTTTTTAATCGGAGAAAATCAACTTCCACTTACAGAAATTTGTTTCGCCAAAGTGCCAGTTTATCATGGAAAATTCTAAAGCCGCCCCAAGAGCAAAAAATAGAGGCAAAAACCTATAAATACCGAAGTACTTTTTCCCAGGCCATTTGTCCAAAAAACGCTTCACCTTTTGGTTTGTATTTAGCATTTGAAATTTAAATATGGGATTTTTCAATCCTAATAGAATAATTATCCTCGTTTAACTTCACTCACAGCAGTGTATTCAAAAGACTGCTAAAAATATTCATAGTTTTATACCATTACAATACTTTTTCCCAGCATCTTTTTGACAAATGACTAGTGATAAGCGAATTTTCACACTCTTAAAACATTAAATTAAGACTTCAAGTCGATATAATGTTTGCCCGACTCATTAAGAATCATGTTAATTTTATTATCTTATAGCACTTTAAACAAATTCATACATGTACATTGGAATTATCGTATCGTTCTATTTTGTCTGAGTTACTCTTGGCGCATGCTCTTTTTCGGACTGTGTCGTTCATTCATTTGTTCCTAGTAGATCGAATCGGTCATGATAAAATTCCCATTTTCGCAAGTGTTTTATTTTGAATTGTTTTGATGGCAATATGTGGCAGGTCTAACTTGACGTTTTGTGTAATTTATAAATGACAAAAAAGTGGTTCATAGTCCTTTTCTCATTGCAGTTTTAAGCATTGGAAATGAATTTTAACGCAAGAAATAGTAAGTCTGTAGTGATGTAAGCTGTCTCTACTATTATTGGTTGTTAATTGTAAACCGGGTGCTTTTTAGCATGGTTACGGTGAAAAGCCCTCCGAATTTATATTATGGTTTAGTTTCATTGAACGACCACTTGTACTTACCCGATTATGACATGATCATTTTTTCAGGTTGATATTTATTCATCTCGAGATATTGTATTCATTAATGTTTAGTCACTAATAAGGGTACTGATTCAAATGAGACTTAATACGACTCCCCCATAATTATATAGTATTATAAAAATAAACTCCATGAAAATGTCTTTGTAAGCTTATAGCAATTAACATCACAATTGTCACAGTTAATTGCATGTTCAGGCTACTAAGTTTATCATGGAAGTATACACATTACTCACTTAACAGTTTGTTTTTCATCCCAATGTCAGTTTATCCCCTGCTAATAGCTGATTGAATGAAGGGAATGGAATTTCTTTATTAGTGCACAGAAGAAAAGAAAGTATTTTGTTAAGTCCTTTTATCATGTTCAATTGTACTTGCATACTGTAACTAAATCTGTCAATAATGTAATGAAAAGTAGAACAGGGAGGAATGGTTATTTGTGGTAGTATAATGATGAATCACAATTTGAAACTTTATGTTATTTCTGTGTAAGATTTGCTATTTTTTTAAAAACATTCTTGGAGATTTGGAGGTACACGATTGTATTCGTAATCCCTAACTTCACAAGACATGCAACAAACGACATATTCGGGAACATGTAGTGAAAACTGAATAACACATCCCAATTTCAAGGTTATATATAAGTATATCTATAGTAAAATATCTTAAATATTCATGGAAGAACAAAAATGTATTCATTATTTTTTATTTACTCTTGAAGATAAGCATACACATAATAATGAACCTATCATCATTACAAGTTGTCAGTTCACATATTGATTTTTAGCAGTTTCCAAGCTATCCTGTCTGATGCCAATCTCTCCTTTCTGATTTAGTTCTCAACTATAGCATTATCTATTATCTGATCATCCTTGGCTCACCTCCAGGGTTCTTTCCCATTAGACTCCCTTCCAATATACTCTTCACTAAACAGACATGTTTCCATTTTTCCTTTTAGTTTCCTTATTCTTCTAACAAGTGTAAAATTACCTATGATTATTAATAAATCTTATATTTATGAAGTGGTCACATATGGAAAAATAAGAGCGAACACTATTAAATGAAAGTATTATTATCAATTGGTTCATTATTAACATTTAATGTCCTGCAAATATCACTTTTGGTTAATATTCACCGAATCAGGCATGATGTGGCGGAAGAGATTCATAAAAGGATGGTGGAAAAGTTCTGTTTTTATTCTCATTATCACTTTTGGACTTTTGTCAAAAGTTCAGAGTGGTGGGATTTTTGTTTTATTGGGTTCAGTGACACCTACGATCATTTAGCACTTCTTCAAATCATAAGAAGCATCCTATTGGACAAACTCAATGCTCATGCCCTTTGTGGTTCTCTAACCAGCGACCTGTGCTGACCTGGTCAGGACATCTACAGTTCCATCTTGTCTACATGATGTCCAGCATGAGCCGATCATAACAGGGGCATGTGGCAGGGGGTGTTAATTCCACATAAAGACATGCTCTAAATTAAATAACTGCAATTGCATGGTAAACTGACAAAAGGAAAATGCTTATTCCAGCTCATAATATGCAATTTTCAAGAGGAGCCTGAATAACGACATCGAGATCCGTTACCTAATCACATCATCGACCTCTTCCTTGCCATTACTATCTGTAATGTTATAATTATTTTGAATGAGTAACAGTCAGACATGATTACGATATTTACATGTGAGGTCAACTGTGTTTTTGTATTTTTTCTCATTTGAGAATGAAAAATGTTTCACCGATGCTTTTTCAATTTTTTATGACATTGTTTTGGAAATGAGTTATGGCAGCTCTCTCAAGGTTGAGTAACTGATTGTATTTTGTGTCAAACCTTATTGTTTTACATTTGTTATTGGTTAGATCGCTCAAGGGGTTAGAGCATTTAATCACATCTTGGTCTATTCATTGCTATTTGACTGCATCATCAGTAGTGTTTTGACTTGTGCCATGCCATGTTCAGTGGTTAGTGGGTTTATTATACTTTTGTACCTATATGAACAAGTTTGTGCTAGAAATTGTGTGATAAAATACAGCATATTTGTTTATAGCTTCCAGGGCAGGAGGGAGAAAGAGCAAGCAATATGCTGAGCCAGCGAACGACACATATCCAACGTACAACCCGTATGATCCAATGGGTAATCCTAATGTGCCATCATATGACCATCAGATGAATAGCCCATCCTTCCCAGGTACCATGTAATTCATATCTATGTACATAGATGATTAAAATTATTTTTATGATGGTGAAAGGGTGTTTAAATGTTTAATACTGATAATTGCCTGTTGAAAAGTACCCATCAGGGTACTTTTCAGTTCAGTCATTTATGTTGATATTTGCTCTCATTCCTATGATGCTTGCATTGGTTACTTTGGAAACTTGCATTGGAAACAGTAGTTTCTTTGTTAGTCTACCCATATATTTCATTTGTAAACATAGTTTGTGAATTTAGAAAATCATGAAGAAAGACTTGGTAGGTCTGATTATATTATTATTGTGGTCTTAACAAAGTTGCTTTTCTCCATCATGAAGTTCCATAAAGTTGAGGATAACACCACTGAATTAAGAAATCACAATCACTAATAATTGTCTCTGACATTTCAGTTCACTATCCTGTTTTACCTACTTTTTCAATTTTGGCTCCTACTAATGCCAAAACAATCTCCTCTCAGTGTTTTTTGAAGCTAATATTTTGTACTTCCTAAATCTATTTGAGAGTGAAAATTGGTCAAATGTTTGGATCCCCCCCCCCCTTCCCCCTCTCCCACCCCCTACAGCGTAAACGAGACCCCATCCATTCCACAATTATATCTCTGAAATCGATATTTTCTTTCTGTTTCTTGGACTAAAGTAAAAAAATGTGACTTTTAAACAACTTTAAAAATTATTACATTGTTATAACTATTTTTTTATAATAATTTTCCATGGAAATTGCCATATTTGGACTTCTCCACAAACTAGACCACAGATTAAAAAAACATCGAAATCTGTTGATTAGAAGCTGAGATGTTGGTAATTTTGCAGCGTGCCACTATTTTGAACATGGGAATGCAGCGAGGGATGGTTGACTTCCCCCACCACCACGCTCCCCTTCCATCAACTTTTTGTACGGCAGGTGTAATTATTTCTGCATTTTTCCTATGATGCCGATTGGTACAAGTTTTGAATTTTTTTACATGGAAAGTACTCGGGAAAATGAAGGTATTTGTTCAATAATGAGGCTTGTAGCTTTAACTGTTAAATCGTAAACACGGGGGAACTTTGACTGCCATATCTCGAGAATGAATCAATGAATTTCAACTTTTGGTTTTTCCTAATGAAGCTTCTTGCCAAGTACTTCTATAAATATTTATTTCAATAGGTGTTTAATTCGAAAAAATATTCTATTTGTTTATAAGAAAAACAATAACAAAAAGATCCCTGGGTTCTCCTAATTAACTGATTTGAATTTTTCAAAATCTGTTTAAAAGATTGAATGCTCTTTCATACATAATAAAATCAGTGATTGATACACTACTGTATTTTGGAGCTCAGCAAAACTTTTAAAATTATCAGATTTTCCAGAGTGAGCTTGTTCGCAACATTATTGTGCAAAACCGAAAATAGATATTCTTCCTTGAGCCATTTTTCTTGTAATAACTTGAAGTTTTTCTAGATGCATTTTTGAAAGTGTGAAAGAATTTTTTTGGTTTCTGATAAACAGTTTTCCAAAACAAATTTTCTTCACATCTTTATCATGAATTTTTACTCTTGTGCTGCGGAAAATTTATTTTTCCAAATTAAAAAAGCATAGGTTTTTGTAATTTTGCAGTAAAATTCAACTTTGCCCATTTTCAATATATATAGATGCATCACTGAGATATTTGGGCTGATATGTAAAAAAATAGGGTCTGAAACGTCCATTTTTTCACTCTCTGATTTTTCCTGAGTTTAGCACAGGTTTTTGAAATCCCTATTTCAAATAATCCTCTGGTGACATTCCAACAAAAATTCATGCTCAGGCTGAGAACACCATTTCATTCAGGGACCACTGGTTATGTACCTCCGATTTACACTTTGGGAGCTGACGTCCACCGTCGCTGACTCCTGAATCACCTCCCCAGGAAGAGATAGAATCCACCACTCTTATTCCAATCGAAGAAGACGGGAGATTATCATGAGGAGATGAATTCTGAGAGGTTTATGACCTGGTTCAAGGACACTCTTCTGCCTAATATTAAATCCCATTCTGTCAATTTGATGGATAATGCTCTGTATCACTCAGATAGTTAAATAAAACCCCAACTGCTGTTAATAGGAAGGCAGAAGTAGTGGAGAGGCTGAGAAGTGAAGGCATTGTCATCTCAGATGACTTGACAAAGGAATTGGTGAATTTATTGGAATTGGTGAAATTTCACAAACACCAGTTCCCTACATATAGGGTTGATGAGCTAGCAAAATCTTTATGGCATAGAGTGATTAGATTGCCACCATACCACTGTCATTTCAATCCCATAGAAATGATTTGGGCACAAGTAAAAGGGTATGTTGGCAGAAATAACAAAACATACAAGATAAGAGATGTTGTGACATTGTTTAGATAAGCTGTGTTATGCATTGATGAAAACTACTGGAAGGAGACAGTTGACCACATGAAAAAATCTATGGAAGAAGCTTGGGCCAATCAAGTTGTGCTGGAAGATTTAGTGATCCAGTTTGGAGCTGACTTATCAGAGAGCAGTGAGAACTCCAGTTCTTAAAGTGGTGAAGAAGGAGATGATGGTGGACGCTTTTGACATTCTATGCATAGAGAATGAACTGATGGATGCTGTCAAAACCTTGAGATCCAAAAAATGCTCAGGCATTGACGAAGTACCTTCTTTTTTGATAGTGTGTTGCTTTTGTATTATACAATCATTGCTTCTCTTTCTTATTAATGATTCCACATATTTTGAAAACATCTAAAGTCATCCCTTTGTACAAAAAAAAGGAAGTATTTTTTAATGAATTCCTATTGCCTACATTTTTTTTTATATCAATTCAATCTCAGTTTGCCAAAATCTTCGAAAAAGTATCAGATAAGAAAGACATTTATTTCACTGATTCTATTAATCTCTTTTCTCCATGAATGGTTTCAGGAAAAACAAATCTATAACCTCTGGTATGGACAATGCCATTAATCTTTTACTATTCTCCTCAGATGGTATACTTGACTATGCTTTTTGACTTTAGTAAAGCTTTTGATTGCATAAATCATGAGTTGCTGCTTGTTAAACTCGATAGGCTTGGCATATGTGGCATTGCTAATTGTTGAATTAGCAATGCTTTATCTTACTGTAAAGTAAGATATAGAGGGCTATCTCCTGTGTTAAAAGATGTAATGTGTTTTGAGGCAGTTTTGAACATGGCAGTTAGGCATCACTAGCATACATGATGTCCATAGGAGCTGGTCGAATTGAACCTCTCTTCGTTCAGCTTTCTTGGAGTTGTTCGTGCCCAAAGCAAAAGAATGTTTTGAAAAGATGCTATTGGCCCTTTTGACACTGTGCCCCAGCCAAGCCTGGATGTTGCGGCCAGGTGGTTTCATTCAGGTGTCTACACGTCCCGCTGTCACAACTTAGCAGCATAGAAGGATACGTGTACGGATTTAGTATCTGTTTTGAATTCTTCGGAACGGAGTCAAATTTGAGCTCATTGGGCTGAGTGTATTTTAAATCCCGCTGTGGAAGAGATTGGTGCTAGAATTGAGGTCCTACTTGGCAAGCAACTACAAGAGAGCATCATTCTTCGCAAAGAGCTTTACCGCATTACCGCATACAACCCCAGAGCTCTGCTCCAGGGTTGTATGCAGTAATGAACACAAAAGAATTGTTGATTTAACCCATGTATGTATGTGACAACCTTCTTGACGAGTCTTGTCCGTGGGAGTTTACTGATAAATTAATACTCTTTGTACTACTTTTTGTTTTTATCAGCAGTAATATTTGCTGGCATGATATGGTAGAAGTTATCCGTTTGTGGAGTTCACCAAGTTATTTTCATTTCCGTTTTGCTTATATATTGGAAAACAACAAACTTTGCAATGTTGGCCGAACGCTAGTTAAAAACTGGTCCACTTCCTTATTCCTTTCTAACCTGGTTCATTCCTTGCCACTGCTGAATCAAAGTGCAGGCTCAATAGCAAAATTACAGATATGTTTTGTTTTGGTGGGTATTAACAAAGTGTATTTTATTATGAAAACCACAATTTGTTAAATATACCTCAATGTGTTGTGATTCTTCAGAGCAGAGAAAAGGCAGAAGTCAGGAGGATCAGTGGTCGAAAATAAAGGTATAAGTTAAAATATAACCACAGTAATCAGTCATGTCAACAAACAAGGATGTTTCAGCTGTTTTACCAAACCAGCCAGTGGCCAATAGTCCTTGGATTACTTAACCTGTGCAGTACACTCCAGAGTGAAAATTGCGGAATATTTGAACCGAATAATAACAGGTTATTTTCCGTGCAAGTGTTTGCTCAAGTTTTTGTGTTTACATTGTGAATTTATGTACAAGCAAGTGTTCGTCCATCAACCAGCAAGTAATTGCTTCGTGTAAAGAGAGCTTGAGAGTAAATTTTACAAAATAACTATTTTATCGGGAAACTTTTGATTTTTTGATAATTACTTGTTTATCCATTCATTAAAGATTGTTACTCCTATATACAGCTTACTATACATTGTTTTTATAGTAAAAATGGTAATTATTTCCCTGAAATGATAATACAATGATACACTCTCACATTAGGATATACCCATTCAAATTTTCTGGGCACATAATGTAAAGGGGCTCCGGTTTTACTGTATAGCAATTATCACTCATGAGCTCACCAAAAAATAATACAAAAATCCTTTATGCATCCGGAAAGAATGCTGCTCTCGTAGTCGATTGCAGAGTAGAAATCAAACTCCCGCTTATTTGACAGTTCATTTTTCTGCCCTCAGAAGGTTTTTAAGTGGGCTATGCTATTCCTCTCTTTCGCCAGCTACTTTCTATGTACACTCATATCCTCCTCCTACTTTGATATCATCTATTTGACAGCGGGACTTAAAACACACGCAGCCTTAACGAGGAAACGAAGCACAGTGAGGTCATTTGGCATACACAGTAGAATCTTGATTTTACGTAACACCTAGGGACCCAAATTTTTGGTGTTTTGTAAAATCAAATTATGTAAAATCAAGATAATGGCTGATTTTGATAAATGTGGTAAGATTTTTTAATTCATCATAATACAATGCCATACGCTTGCCATTTATAACTATTTTCACTGCAAAGAGATCATTTATGCACATAGTATTCAGTAATTGCAAATAAAA
>WURS02453333.1:0-14047 GCA_011762765.2 Rhinocypha anisoptera
AATCGGTGTCACACCACGAATGATTACACGCTGGTCATGTAACGAAAACGTCGCCATTTTAAGTATCGAAAACAGTTTTCATTCTCGCGGCCGCCGCTAGAGGTTCTGTCTGTCGTACAGTGCTGCCATCTTTGTCACGCATTGACAAAGAGGGCCCGCTCATAAAAAAACCGCATGTTTCTACCTGTTTCCAGTCCGGAGAAAAAAATTGGAGGCCTTACATCTTTAATGTACCTCGTGAAACATTTTAGCACTTTTTACATCCTATGAAATAGATGGTGGAAGGAAATATAGCATAAATTAAACTATATCACAGTTAGGAACCGAAATGATTTCGTGGCAATGAAGAGAGAGTTAAGAAAATGACGATATTGGACTACTTTTGGAATTCGAGGTATGTAGCAGGAACATGCACTAGTCCTTGAAGAATCACATCCCTAGAGAGACCTCCGTGGTCGCGTCACTGCCAGACAATCTTCGCTGTAGCCACTCGTATCAATCGTAAGAAAATAAACAGAACTCGCGATGAAGGGGGCTGATGACGCACGGCCAGTTCTCGAGAAATTCCAAGGTCTTAGATTAAATCGTGCGTTAGATTCTCACCCGTAGGGGAAGAATACCGTGTCATTCCGGTATAGATCTCTTTCAGGCTTAGTAGCTGGTTTTATGTTTCTATTACGACATATTCAGCCAATTAGCCTTAATGTTATAACACACGCACTTTTGAGATAGAGAGAGCGAGAGTGTGCCAATCACCATGTTCAATCTTCTTCATCTGCAGCTTTCCCCACGCTCATGAGGGGTCGCTGAATGTGGTTAGCTTTCTCCACTTTTTCACTCTGTCCATTACTGCATCCCCTGGAATCACTCCTTTCTCCACTATGTCTTCTCTTGCACAGTTAAGCCATCTTTTCCCCTTCGGCCTCCCCCTCGCTTTCTTTTCCCCCTGCACTTCCATTTCCATTACTCTTTTCCCCACTTGGTTTTCCTTAAATTCCCGAATGTTTGGGAACTCGGAACAACTTCATGTTCGCGTAAAATGATTATTTGGAAAGAGTTACGTTTCCCTGGATTACTACAGTGAATTTGAGCGTCCGACGTTCAAAAAAATTTGGGAAATTCTTAGAAAATAGAAATACGTTTTCTCATTTTTTTCCTTCAGTAGTGGTTTCAGTTATTGCCAATGTAGAAGTCAGGTGTAATTTTTTATGGATCGCTTAAAAATGTTGTCATTAGATCTTCGTATTTCCTCTATATTTTTAATAGCATATTTGGTAAAAAGTTTTACTCCCCTTTGCCTTACTCTCGCAAAATTCTATCTTCCCTCACGGTCTTCAACATTTCACTGTCCTCAATTTCTTCATCACCATTCATTTATCCTCTTTTATTAGAATTTCATTCTTTGATGAAAATCATCCTGTGTGTTTACCCTGAAATTAACCACGTAGGCGCAGAGAAGAGGATTTCGCGCCATGTCATTGGGTATAGCGTGAGTTATAAGACATCACAGTATGGGCTATTTTTGTTTATAGGGTGCATCTACGGTCACAGTCATGTATTCAGAGTTAAACTAATCTTTTGTCATTGATTTTCTTTGGCTGACTGGACTGGATGCATAAAGTAATTAGACATTTAAAAAAGCCTAAAAAATTGTCCACTTTGGCCCATGTTATGCTACAGAAGGCATATGGATATTATCACTTCCTAAACGTCTAAATGATATTTTAAAACGTTTAAGAAGATGTAGCATACATTTCAAAGGAAGGTGAACGCGAAACTCTTAAGGCCACTTTACACGGTGCATGATATCATGCATGAACCCGTGAATGATCTCGTCGGGAACCTTATTTGCATGCGTGACGAACTATTTTTGTACATGGCACTTAATACCACCACCTGAATAACTTAATACTTTTCACTTCCAGATTTCCGGCTAATTGTCACTCAATACTCGATTGTACACCCATTTTTGTAATTTGCTACTAAATGCGTTTTTTTTCGATTCGATTCAAATGCTTTTTTAGCTTCGAAGCGGTATCTTTATATTTCACACAACAAACATGTCCGACGTACGCTAATCAAGCACGCAACCATTCATGATTGTTGAGGAAAAAAATAGAACATGTTCTAATTTTTCCGTGCATGGTACCACCATTCTGGGGGGTATCGTTTCCGATAGGATCGTGCATGATATGAACCGTGCAAGTAAGCATTAACATTGCTGCTGTCAGTGTGAGAGAATACCATTGAATAACGTCCAGATCCCTATCAGAAATATATATAATTTCTTTGGTGCCTGCATCCACATGTTGTTGATGTACAGTGAATAAGTGTAATGAGCCGTGTTTGTGCTTGATGGACCACGAGACTACTCATACCCGAACAACAGGACGTACGAGTGGAGGTTTGTTCCTTAAGAATGCAGTGTGTCTCTGTAGTCTTCCTGTAGTCCAGATCTAGACGTTTGACGTGACTTATTTCTGTTCCTCGAGTTTCCCATTTGTGGGAAGCGTCTTTCATTTTAAGATGCAGTGGTAGGTGAACTGAAAATTATTCAACTTAAATTTCTACCGCTGATGTAATACCGTTGCTAAATCAATGGAACTTATTCATGAAACATTCATCTGAAAATATATCAAAAACTTAAAACAAATAAATTTTAGCATGCTATCCTAGAATCGAAAGTCCAATTCAGGGAAACACTTGAATGTAAAAATCTCAAAGCATTCATTTGCCTAACTCTCGACTATAAAATAAGAGTGTATGCACAGAAATGTTAATAAATAGGACATTCATCGAAATAGGGTACTTTAAACGCTCAGCTGCAATGCTAATTTATTGTAGCTATGCAATTGAATATTTTTTCTATATTTTCAGGCATAACTATGTGGAAATCCATTTCTGAGAAAAAGGAGTAACGTACTCCGTATTTTTCCACTAAGATTTTTAATCTGGTACGACTAGTTTCAACGCCACGGCGTCATCTTCAGGTAGGTACCTGAAGATGACGCCATAGCGTCGAAACTAGTCGTACCAGATTAAAAATCTTAGTGGAAAAATACGGAGTACGTTATTCCTTTTTCTCAGAATATTTTTTATTTAATTGACGATGAATTATGTGGGTTGCACATATTGTAGTCTCCCGCGTCAACGTGATTTATGTGCTGCTGACAGCGCCTTACGTAGCTTCCTTTCAACTGCTGCCATTTACTGATCCTCTCAGTTTTTATTTCGAGATAGTTCCACTCACTGCAGGCGGTGACCAAATGATTTGTTGTAATCGATGGCGAAGTGGTCTAACAATTTTTTCTTCACCTCTCTTATTCGTCCGTCGCATGTAATTCGCATGTCGAGACGCATGCAGATGGAAAATTGGACGCTTCCTCGCCGACGCGTCCGGCGCCAAGAGCATTGACCCCCCAGTGAAACACGACCCCGCGATCATCAGACTCGTTGGGGAGTGGCAATCGTCGCCGTGTAATTATCGAAGAGAGCTCCGCCGCCGAATCTTATCTGCTCGCTTGTCTATCGCTAATGTGCTTCCACCATATGGCCTCCAGTCCCGCAACTCGTGTAAGAGAGAGAGAGATGGAAGGGGTGGTAAGACCGGTGAACTCCTGCACGTCGTTTGGATTTCAAAATGATGAGAAAAGAAAAAAAATTCTTCCATCAGAGTTCATTAGTACCCTCTGGTGGAGGATGATACCGCCTGAAAGTGATTACTGGCCGGTCAAGTAATCCCCTTATCGTGGCTCTCTCGTGCTCCAAGGGTGACAACTCCGGGGTAAAAAGTGACGGAAGTGAAACCAAAGAGTTAAAGTTATCAACCGCCTAGGAGTGGCTTCGCACTTGAGATCCAAGGTTTCTCCTCGTTTAGGTCCGTCATGTTGTCTCCCGTTGAACCTAAAAGTTACAATCTGACACTTTTTTCGATTATTGGTTAATTTTTATTGCCCAATAATGGTTGAGATCACGACCATGTGGAAATTAAGAGCCAATTCAAAGATGGTTTCCGGATTAATTATGTAAAATTCTTTGATCTTGAGGAAAAGAAGAAAAACACTGCAATTTCACAAAACAAAATAATTTATTCTCACGACCCCGGTTTCGCCGTGGTACGGCATCTTCAGGTGAGGAAAGCCAAAAACAGGGCACTATATGTACACAAAGCGGTAAATACACCCAACATTTTACATGTACAAAACAAGGGGCCCAAACTCGATGCTTTGGAAAAACTGAAAATTTTAAGTTTTGGGTCTTAAAAAATGTTGTTAAACGAATTACTGCATCCCTCCCGCTATCCCCTCCTGCATTTCCCCACCTCTCCCTCTCATTAAACCTTTTCCCGTCCATTTTACCTGCACCACCAATGCTCCTGAGTTTACCCATACACCCTCCTGCCTTCTCAGCCATTGGCCCGCCACCCACCCACCACCCTCCCACGTTCCCGCGTTCACAACGAATCCTTCCCCCACCCTCACGATCTTCCTTACCCCTCCCGCTTTGTGTATATATAGTGATCTTTTTTTTTTTTTGGTTTGCCTCAACTGATGATGTCGTGCCACGGCGAAACCCGGGTCGTAAGAATAATTTATTTTGTTTTGTGAAATTTCAGTGTTTTTCTTCTTTTCCTCAAGAACCATTTCCTCGAATTTTTAATATAGTGTCATTTGAAATTAGACATTTGTGACATTCCCCGTTCATTGCAACTTTTTTCGAATAGGACATTGCCCATTCTTCAGTAAATTACTTTTTCCTGTCCTATTTCATTAGCGGTAGTAACAAAATTCTTTACATGTGGCTGTTTCTAAAATTGTCATCGATTTTACCATTACGTATTACCTATGCATAATATTTTCTTATGTGCCAATTTGTAAAAACTTGAAAATACCTAACTATTTTGGTGGAAATAGTGTGGAAATTGACGTTTTTTTATTATTGGCATCTTGAATAATACATACTGTTATTGGTGGTGAGATATTGTCATTACTTTCATTATTATTACTGTAACAATCCTTATCTTTAAAAACATCTTTTTCCAAAGAGGTATGTGTGTCACCACGTGGTGCGAAAAATATTGGTACCGTCTAATGATGCTTATAAAAATCATGAAAGAATGCCAAAGGGAACAGCGCGAGGGAATGTGCCTCGGAAATGATCAAATGAACATATCAAGGGAAATCGAACAATACTGTAACAAAACAAGGCCATGAAAGAACGAGACCCAGCAAACATGAAACGCCATTGTTACAAATTAAGAATGAAATTCACAAAACGACCGCCACATGACCTGAACAGAATGAGGATCAAGGGTACCTTAAACTGTCGGTCGGGAACATTTTGTAATTGTAAACAAATAATTACAGGAATAATTTCTTTCAACGTTAATCTTTGTAAAATAAAAATCGATCGTCTCTGAAAAACTTTGAAAATCAATTATGGCCTTCGTTATCAAAACTGAACCAAGGTTTAATTCTTTATTTGGAAATAAACATGTTCATCCTTCCCATAAATATACAATTATGCTTTGATAATTGTAATGATAATATTGAAATTTATATAGTATCTATGAAAATCTCATGTTGCAATAAATATGTTCTTTACAAGAGTAGGTTCCATTTTATAAACTTTTATGGCCCATGTACACTATGTTGTTGTAATAATGAATGTATTTTATTGTATTACTACATTGGGGTCGTTTCCAATTTTCTGGAGCAACTATTTTAAGAGCGATTAAGAAGCCATGCTCTAAGTCAGGGGTGTCAAAATCTTGCCATTTGGTGCAACAAACAAGATTCACATGGGCCAAATCACATTTACATATTGTTAAATTTATATTCTGAAGTGAGGATTCAGAAATATGGACAGGAGCGCTGTTTTCGTCATAACAACTTTTTCTATTTTCATATTATTTTAGAGCGTCTTGGGCCACCAAAAATACCTCGGGGGCCGCATGCGCACTGCAGTTTGACACCCCTGCACTAAGTAATGAACGGTTAAAAGCCAAAGGTATTTTTCTTTCCTTCCATATCTTGTGTTACGTTGCTGGTACTAATTCAATTCCATTCCATCTTACAAAACGTTTCGTGAGATATTTATTTGAAATTTTGTCACATCGATGAAGTGATTAACGCTTTAACGGGCATGGTTTTCTGAATGTAGAAAATCGTAGTTTACGTTTCGCTTTAATAACATTTTTAAAAAGCATTAATGTTGAAGTGACTATGACTTACGTTTCTCGAAATTGATTATGGTTTCTATTTTACCGCCAATTTAGAACTGCTTCAAAGAGCCTATTGCCATCATTAACGAAACTCCGATAATGTTCACTGATAATAACAACAGAAAAATATTCATAGAGCCATAAATGTGAACAGATCTTGCCGGGAGGAGATCATTTGCTACGTACTATGGAGATCCTGGGTCTCATCGACGTGGATTTAGCACAATATCTCTTTTAAAAATTCAATGAGACCAATAATATCACTAATTAAAATCTTGATTGAATCTGGGTATATTTGTCAGACACTTATTTGCATTTTAGTGACTCACTTCAATTTCGATATTCCTCTAGTTCATTTTCATGGCATTTATAGCTATATTGACTTAAATGCGTAGACTTTTAGGAAACATTTCATAAAAATAATTACATTCATGGATGAAGTTGTGCATTCCCCGCCCAGAGTGCAGTGGATTTTTAACTTTCCTCCGACGAGAATATTATCAACTCACATCTAAAGCTCTGTCTATGAGGAAAGTTTATGACGGATCACGAGCAATGCGTTTTGCACCTTCCTGCTCGGCGGGTTTCGTCCGGTTTCTTGTATTTATTCGAATCTTACGTGGCATGCAAATTGTTACAGAAAAATACACCCGCTGAAACTTACCTCAGAAACTATTGTGCCATAGTCCTTTGTGAAATCGTATTCCCATCCGTGGTGGCACGACGTCGTGGGCCATTCTTTTTGTTTTTGGGGAATATCTCCGTCCAGAATTGCCTGAGGAGGAAAAGAAAATCGTCAGCTATTCCAAATTAATGACGAAAAGAAAAAATTGTGACTTATTGATGACAGGATTAGTACAAAGATATTAGTAAATATCCATACATGGCAACATTGCTTTAGGTTTTTTTTTACTATCTTCTCGATAGTTATCAGTTACTTCATTCATGGCTGTCGCCAAGGGAGGTATTGGGGGGGGGGTTGCTTCCTCCCTTAGGAAACTGAATGGTGAAAAAGGCAAAGAAATGGAGAACTTACAAAAAAATAACAACAAACCATTTGTTTGCTACCGTATTAAAGGGCATTGACAAATTTACATTATTAATTTAACATAATAATAATAGGTTTATTAGTCTTTAAGTAGCGACATTTTGACAGCCTACATTGCTTAAAAGAAAGAATATTGATTTTCTCATGTTATGATCATGTGATTCAGATCTTTTCTCAAAAGTGTTAAGATTTTGTTTGATATTTAGAAGTATTTTGAAGAACAGAAGAAATAACACACTGTAATTTCACAAATCAAATTGATTTGTGAAATAAGTTGTTTTTTTCTTCTTTCTTCATTGTGAAAGAATTTCACATTGTTAAGCCTGAAACCATCTCTGATAGAAGTATTTTATAAATATAAAAACTACACACAGTCAATATTTTGAGTTTAAAAATTATTATAAAATCATTTTCATATAAATATAAATGTTTCTAGCGAGTCTATCTGTCGCTATAATATATTGTTCTATATCTGCTTCTTTCCCTTTAATATCTATACAATTTTGCCCCACTTGCTTGGAAGCTCGCGACGCCCATGAATCCATCTCACTCGGCATATCGTGAATGTTCGGATCGTATTTTTCCCGATCACCTCGTAATCCTGAAAAAGTTTGGTGAAATATTAGCTCTCCAATTTTCACACATACATATGGAGATATTCCAGAATTAAAATTTCATTGCACTTTCCCAGCTTAAAGGAGTACGCATGAGACTGCTAAATAAATTTTGTAATCAATGATACGATTCGAGTAACTACATTTTTTCTTCTTAAGAATTTTCCCCATTATTCGGGGGACGCTTTTGTCATATATTTTTACGGCAGCATACCATTGCTGACGATATGATTCAGGAAAATTGGTTTTTAGACAAGCATAACATTCATACCCTGGGCGGTATTCGAACCCGCGACATTTGACTTGCGTGATACCCACTCGGCTAACCCGAACAGCTATTTATACCATATGGTCAACTTAATTTTCCAAGAAAAAGCTTAACCGATCAACATTTTTTTATGATGAATTTATCTTATTTCAAGTTTCGCTAAGTATAATGAACTCACCGTAAGTAGGTCTTTCAACGGAGGATTCCCTAAGCGGATATTCCTTCACTTCAAATGACCTTGAACCAATAGAATTCATTCATTCATTTTAGTTTAGTTTATTTATTAGTTATTCAAAACGTGAGTGGTAATAAAAATAATGAGGTCAAGCGGGGACATTTTCAAAGATCAAGGAAATCTACTTTGAAAATGAGGTAATAACTATTTCCGAGGCCTAGACACATATAAATGAATGCCAGCCTTTTGAATTTCTCACCCGACAATAAACAGAACGGCTATTGATATCAATTCAAAAGTATTTACTTGGGCTAAAAGTGAATTAATGGAGTACAATTGGATGGAGAACCTAAAAATGACCTTGAGTCTCGCCATAGAATTAATCGACTTCAATTCAATTAAATATGAAAATAGAAATTAAGTTATTCTTAAGATGACCGACGGATGAAATTCTTGAGAGATGGAAGGATGTATCGTATTTAACCGCTAAATATTGAGTCACACATAAAATTGACCAATTTAGTATAGAGCGTCAATGCCAAAGAATTGTGATCCGCGCTCGTGACCTTCGGCTTAGCCGGTTTCGTATCCCACCAAAGATGCTTTCGTCCGATTCACCATCGCTGACTTGTTCGGTCCACACTCAATTTTTCTTGGGGGCATATTCCATTAGGCTCCATAATATCCTGGCCTAATGGAATTCGCCGAATATATTCCACTTCGTCCCGTTGAGTCGAGCTATTGTTGTGACGTGTTCACCTTCAGTGAAGTCCTTATTTCCTAATTCCTTACGCTATCGAACCTCGAGCACCATTGAACCGTTCTTGGGAACCTCATCTCTGCTGTCTAAATCCTTAGATCTGATTTCCTCAGTGCCCAAAATTCAGACCTCTTCGTTATTGCAAACACCGTTATAACCTAGTATAGCCTTATCTGTGCCTATCCAAGGGCCTTCTTCCTCAAAGTTCTGGGGATCGTCCCGTATATTTTTTTGGAAACCACGAAAAATCTTCACAATAAGATGGTTTCGTCATCAGGAAAATTTGTCACACGAGCATTCGTAAAACAGGAACGTTTAACTTATATATCATACTTAACACTTTGATTTATCAGAGTTAATGTAGCGATTAATGTGTTGTGGATTACAATTTTATTTATTTAAAAATTTAATTTATACAATCAAGACTTTTTATTGTGAATTCAAGTTGCACACGAAAACGGACAGGTGGTCGTTTTACATCGCGCACGACGGAAGGAGCACTGTATCCGAAAATGTAACAGCAATTGTTTTTGCTAAATATTCATATTCTCCTAATTGTACATTCGTCCGGACGTTTACCGTAATGGTAAGCTAGTCGAATCGAATGAAATAGGCAAGCCGCTTCACGTTTATAAGCCGCCACGATCGATATTACTTTTTCCCGATCTCGTTTAAAGTCGTAAAGCCGACTTCGGGTTGAGAACTGCGGAAAGTTTGCAGCTGCGGAAAATTCAGGTAACTTCGAAATAATACCACGAATTTAAACTCCTCCCTCCAAGCTCCGAAACATTCCTCGTCTTCCTCTGAGCAGGTGGCTTAATACATCGACAACCACGCGAAAGATGTGACTATTTTACAACTGAATCAGTATTTCATCAGCGACATTAAAAACTATAGCACTTTTTCATTCATCCAAATTAACTTTCTTCAAGTTCACGGACTTAATTTGGATTACTGAAAGGCCGCGCGGGCATCGCTTCCACGGTGATGTGTTACCACTACCGGGTTGAATGTTCACCACTCCGGAAAAATGTCATGAGACCGCATCTGCATAAGCACCCTGCGATTCGACACCGGCATGTTTCCGGAAGGAAGATTCAGGCAACGCTCTTCGAAAGAAGTACAAGAATGTAGTGACGTCACTTTTCAGTTGGCAATTTAGTTTGGTGAGCATTTTGCCGCCAAATTAGATGTCCCTACCCGGAATGATCCTTCTGTCTCAAGTTGGCCTAATTGAAGGATTAAACGCGTTAGTTATTTTATTTTTGTAACGTTGGGCACGCGAAGGAAACAAGCTCATGGCTGATGACTCAGCCCGGCCGCTTTCCTCAAGTGCAATGAATCCTTGGTCCCGCTACCCGCGCCTTGATAAACCATTTCTCCGCCGCTGCGGATTCTGTGCCAAGGCCGCCGCTTCGAGTCGAGCGATTCGCTTCCGTGCAGGTGAACCTATATGTCGCCGCTCTCTTACCTCCGCGATCGCACAACAGCTCACAGCGACGAACCGAGCACGGAGTCAGAAAGAAGAGAAATGTGCTGACGACGTCATACTCTCAAACTTCAATAAGTTCACTGTCAAGACTTTCCTGAAAATAAAACTGTCTCTTTAAAGGGCCCGAGATTCCCACGAATTCCGCTGCTCTGACCCCGTTTCTATTTAGGGCTTCGGTGTATAATTGTCCCAAAGAAATCGGTGTATGTTATGTTTGACCACGGTACAACCTTTTAGACTTCCCACCGCGCTTTCATCCTACAAGTTCAAGTCGTAAACAGTCGGAAGTGCTCCCTAACGTGGTGAGACGTAATCGCCGTTTCGATTTTGCCCGACAAAAATAAGAATATGATTCAGGGTCTCAGCTACCAAGCTAAGGGAAGCAGCTTAAAATTTTCTGGAACTTACAGGGAAAGAAGAAGACATAATGAACCAGAAGAATTAATATCGACAATAAAATAATTTATATCTAATTAATAATACATATTTGTTAAATACGACAACAAACATATATCTATTTAGTCATAAGTTTTTTCGTAGGTTCTCATTTCCCTCCCCCCGATGACGCCCATGAAAGGATATGTAATTTGCTCAAGATTAATATATGGATAAATTTTTCATATCTGCTGAGTCCCTGCCTGTCTCCAGATATGTTACTTTCGCGATACAATAAATCTGGGAGATTCTGAAGAAGGGTGACTGTGAAGTACGCTCCTTGAACGATCATATGAAAATATTTAATCTCGGAAGAATAGTATTCGCGGATGAACGTGAGAAATGTTAATAAAAACCGATTTAATATTGCAAATGAATACGTAAGCATGTCTGGATTGACAACAGAAAGGTCAACCATGACTGGAAGCATCTGACGAACCATGCGAGGATGACGGGATACTTGAGAGTCGAGATATTATTAGCGTTTGACGATCGATAACTTAATTTTCCTTGGATGACTGGTGATATATTATTATTGAACTCCTAAATTGTCACTAAACATAGTCTTCAACCCTAAAGGTCGGTTTGACAGGTTAGGATATAGCTCGCCTTATACTAAACCCAGCGCCGCGGCGTGTGAAAAATCACAGATCAGGGTAGGGGTTGTTTTTCCTGTGCGGACTGCTTTCTCAAGATCTTTTTTCCAGTAAATCACTTGCTTTGGGCTACGCGGTTTGAGGTGTCCAGAGGCATCACCGGGACTTTAACCGCCCCCCCCCCCCGTTAAGTAAACAAGCTCGCTACTCACTGGGCTATCACGACCTGCAAAATTATCGCTGTCTCGAGTTCAACGAGTCTCAAGGTGCTGAGTGTAGTATTGAATTTCCTGCTGCCGCATTATTAGGCATGCAATGGGAATTGAAGTGGATTGACCTTCATGAGAGCGATTATCTTAGAGTGAATGTAATTTCAGTTCCCTTGACAATGAGCCAACGTTGAGTACACCTTACCTTGGATAGTCGTCGGCAGTCGACTTTCGTTCAAGGACAGAGATTTAGAGATTGGTATTTATGCCCTCATATAAATCGTATTGGAGTGCCCTCGACGGTCGCTTGATCACTATGTGGTTGTAGTCGAGTTAAGAGGGTAATGTTCTCTCTCTCGGGAATGGGTTCATGCTAGAAAAATCAGATTTTCTCAGTATTATACCATCTGCCGTTAAGATTGGCCATGATCTTACTCTGTATACATCGCCATCCGTAGCCAGCAATAAATTCTGCAAAAGATCACCTGAAGACCAACCAAAGTTGGAGGTTTTAATCGAGAAAACATAATTATCAGGAAAACGGCATAACCTTAGGTATTACATATTGATTTATCAATGGAATTCCTGGCGGGATTCATTAATCTGGTGCATTATCAACTCTTTTATCGTGTTCCAAAAACGAAAGTGGTACTTGTTTATCTAGTGGATCTTATTTCCTTTCACTAACTTAATATAAAACGCCTACTTCCCTCATCCTTTTTCCTTCCTTCCATGACAAAATACTTCCCTTCACTCCCCTCTCCTTGATCGTGGATTGATCACCTTATTAAGTCTCTCTACTCCAATTTATATTCGGTTTTGCTGTTGCACTTATCATTCTCCTTACCTCAATCTGTCAATGGCAACATCTGCACTGAACCTTTCATTGAAAGATAGGAAGTCAGAGAGACCTTCAGACGGAGATAGGGAATGTGTAAAGATGCGTGTAATATTTTTTGTGAAGATTATTTTCCCTCATAGGTTTGGGGACAAAATGTTACACATGATAAGATTAATAATGAGTCTTGCTCTTAATCGGAGTGTAATTTAAAATGGTAATAGAATTCTCGAAAGAGTGGATCAGGTCAAAGAAAAAGATATTCTCACAGCTTTTAAATTGGTTTCACTTCCCGGTACGTCAAAATTAACAAGACGTTAGCCTCAAATACATAAGGTAGTTGCGGATGGTTCTTTTGAGAAGTTTCAGGGATCTTAATTAGACCAACCAGAAAATGTCTAAGGCCATTTGTATTTTTTTAAATTCTGAAGTTTCCTTGTGAGAAGGCATTAACTAGAGAGACGAGGCTGAAGGCCCAGTGAATGTGCAAGTCTTTCCTCATACGAACGAGTCGTTTAAAAGTTCTCGGCTTAACAGTTTTTGCAAAACTTCGCACAATTTGGATTCGTCGCTAATGGATGTGGGCCTGTGAGATTGGGAATACTATCGTGGACCATTTTAAATGTGAAACATTTTACATTCGCCCGCATGAAGTGGAGTGATGGCACAAAATTCCCCAACTCTACAAAAGGTTCTTCGTAAGGATTTTCTTCTTATAATAATAATAATATCTTCCGGATATAATGATTCTCCAACTATGAACTTACATTGTTTCTTGTAAAATAAGATAGAATGATAGATAAGCGAGACGTAGGAAGTAAAAGAGTATGGTTTTAACAAGCAATTATGGCCTCTAGGAAGTATTTAAAGCTTAAAAATAACATATCGCACAAGTAGACCAATTTTTAGGACGAACCAAGTTTCTACAATGAATTGGTAGATTAATTAATAATGATAATAATATGTTAATAATACGCTCTATGTTGAAATCCTTTACGCAAAGATTTCGTACTATGCCTTTTAAACTTAAACCAAAGTACGAGGTGCATTAAAGCTGTAAGGCCTCCAATTTTTTTTCTCCGGACTAGAAGCAAATAGAAACATGCGATTTGTTTTAAAATGAGCGGGAACCCTTGTTCCATGCGTGACAGAGATGGCAGCACCGTACAACAGACAGAACCTCTAGCGGCAGCCGCGAGAATAAGAACTGTTTTGGATACTTAAAATGGCGACGTTTTCGTTTCATGACCAGCCTGTAATCATTCGTGGTGTGACACCGATTGAAATTCATCGTCAGTTGAAGGAGACGTGGTGATGGAGTCATGGATGTGTCGAAAGTGCGTTCATGAGTGCGACAGTTTAAAGAAGGCAGAACATCATGTGACAACG
>WURS02453343.1:0-5000 GCA_011762765.2 Rhinocypha anisoptera
CTGTCTAAAGGGCCGCTCGACACACAGATGGGGACAGAGAAGAGAGCCGAGGCCGGGTGAGAGAGAGAGAGAGAGAGAGAGAGAGAGAGAGAGAGAGAGAGAGAGAGATAAAGAAAGAGTTAGAGAGAGAGAGAGAGAGAGAGAGTGTTAGAGAGAGAGAGAGAGAGAGAGAGAGTTAGAGGGAGATAAAGAGAAAGAGAGTGAGAGTTAGAGAAAGAGAGGGAGATAAAAAGAGAGTTAGAGAGAGAGGCAGGTATGTACATGTATATCTCAGAAAACAACAGGAAAAACCCAAGACAAAAAACAAGACACGTAGCGTCTCAAAGCGTAATTAATTGAAACTAGAGTGTTTAATTAGTCTCCCTATGTGTATATGGGTCCAATGAATTATTCATTAACATAAAAAACAAAACAACAAATAAAAAAGAATATACATTAGAAGAAAGAAAGAAAATCAATTAACATCTGTTGCCATGGGAGGAGTCTGCGAGAATATCAAAGAATCTAATAGAATCAAAACATTAAATTAAATTTTGTTTTATTTCGTTTTGAGTAAAAACAAATCAAATTAAAAATTTAATGATTCTTGAATTTTAATTCAATTTATTTTTGCACTTCATTAGTCAAATTAAATTATAGAATTTCTATTTTTAATTTATGATCGTTTATAATCCAGAATCCAATTTGAACTTAGATATGCAATAATTCGATTTTGAAGCTAAACTCGATAACAGTGTATGAGAAAGTTCCCAAACAAAAATTCTGGTTAAGTTTAGAGTCATAGTTTAATGAATTTATATACTAAGCGAGTTAAAAAAAGTTTTTTAATACATCAAACTTGATTTTTCAAACTAAGAAAAAAATCGAAAATCCTTTTCAAACTTACCGACCAATCGGGGGCACTTCGAAGCACTCTAGTTTCACCATTCTCCGACTGGATTTTGATTTCTCCTTGGATCGCTTTTCTGTTGGTACAAAAGAAAGAAAAAAACAAAACATTAGTACATTTGTTAGTCAATCGCAATTTAGAGTGCTTTTAGTGAATATGAGTCAATAATGTTCGATTATGAGAACGCAAGCGTGATTTGAGTGAGATTTCAAGCAAAGTGAAAAGAAAGTGAGTGAGCATATGGAACAACATTTCACCATGACAATCAAATGACAACTGACCAAATGAGCACTCTACGAAATCAATATTATAATCCTTCATATATTCTAAATTTAGAATCCAAAAGTTTTGATTCCAATTAATTTCATTTACAATAATATTTATTTTTCAAAATGAGAGTGTTTGAGAGAAATTCATTTGCAAACGAAACTAGAAAGTTTTGGATTGGGAAAATAAATAAATTGAAAATTTTCAGATCAAATAAACGCATAAACAAAAATTTTACAAACAAATGCAAAATCATTACGTAATAGTACTCGTAATAATAGTACGTAAGAGTACTCTACCTATCAACAGGTGGTGAACTGTAATAATTCATAAGATGAGTAATCATAAATCTCTCTCTCTCTTTCTCTCACTCATTATTTTCCTCAATGTTATGATTATGAGTTGCATGATGAAGATGTGAGATGAGATGATATGAAAATTATTATTTTTTGAAATAAACACAAAAGCAAAGTTCTTGAAAAGGATCTCTGTTTCTCTATTACGGTATTCAAAGTTAACATTGTAAACATATCACAACATGAAATCAACAATGTGTAAATATAAATAAATGAATCTTGTTCTAATTTAAACTTGGTCAAGGTCAAGACTGCTTTGAGAGAACAAAAATGTGAAAAAGATATTAAGTGTCAGAAAAATTCTTTCAAATCAACAAAAATTAATCATTTTAAAATTAAACATTTATATATGACTCTAAACTTAACCAGCATTTTTGTTCGGGAACTTTCTCTTACACTGGTTTGTATTGCGGCCCCTTTCAAGACCAGTAACACAAATCAGTGTATGAGAAAGTTTCCAAACAAAAATGCTGGTTAAGTTTAGAGCCATAATTTATATTACAAAGTAAACTCAAAGTTCAATTTCTCCTGCCAACATAAAATAGAACTTGTTTTAAAATAAACGATAAATCCTGCACGTGTGTTTCATACAATTAATCAAAATCTTGATTGTACCTTAAAATTGATATATATAAATTTAAAGTAACACCGACAATTTTGCTAATTGATTTTGATGTAATCAAAAAACAACAAATGTAAACAAAATTTTTAAAGCATATAAACTTTGTTTAGAGTGTATAAATTATTTGACCTAAAAAATTATACAAATGTAAAGCATTTTAAATTCTAAATAAACCCAAAGTTCAACACCCAATTTTGACATACATCTCTGGTTGTCATAACAAAACTACTTTCCCATCCCTCTCGCTCTCTTCTAATTTTAAATTAAAAATTTCATATCAAACTTATCAAAAAGCCAAATGGATTTAGATGTAAACAAAGCAAAGCAAACCCCAAAAAAGCAGACGACGAGTGCAAAGCAGAAGGCAAGAACAAGGTAAAATGAAAAATAAGCTTTAAGCTTTGAATGATCAAGTCAATGAAATGAACACTTGCAAGAGAGAACTTCGCCGGAAGAGTGCCAAATCACGCTCAATTCTGGTTCCATTGGTGATCGAGATTGCCGCTGACGAGGGTTCGGGACTATGATTGAAGGAACGATGTCTGCGGATGGCCCTACGACGCAACTGCGAGTCCCACCGGTAACTCGTATGGGTCATCTTCAGGTCCAACGCAATCATCGAGTAGTGACACAGCTCAATTTCACACAACATTCACACACCAAACAAACTAAAAACATTGAGAGTGATCAATTCATCAAAGTATAATATATATAATATTTGAGGCTAATTATCAGGACACAATCATGAAAATAATTCAAAGGAAATCGATTGCCGGTGTATTGCACCGATTGGTTTAAAGGTGTATATGCATGTGAATGTGTGCCTATGTCACCATCAATATACACATACACATACACACACAAAATGAAAGTTTGAGAGAGAGAGAGAGAGAGAGAGACTGTCACTTCAATAGTCAATGACAATTGTTGAAATGATGATGGTGATGATGAGAGACTTGATCACACACTCTCTCTCACTCACAATGACGTACTGCAGAGAGTTTCACTGTCAATGTATTGAGAGAGTATGTAAAAGGGAGAAAGAGAGAAAGAATTGATGGTGAAGAAATAAGAAAAAAAGAAGATCTCGACCACCAATCGGCAAATGGAAAAACTATCTTTAGATCATGTACACACACAAATGCACTGAGATTCATCTAGGTAAACTTTGGAATCAATCCAAGTGGGCTAGTAAAACAGAGGAAGAGAAATAGAGACCGTTGGTGGTAGGGAGTAGAGAGTAGAGTAGCAAGTTTGAAGGGGCAGACACATCAATCACTGAGCCAAGTAGCAGTACCCCGAAAAAAGAGCCGATTGATCCGTGAAGAAGAAGTGATCATGTGTGCAAGCATGGATCACTGGGCAGACCATCACAGACCCGCCGCAGGGGCCTTCTACCCCGTGATTGATGGTCCACGGTCTAGCACGAGAAAAGCACGCACCACCATCCAAAAATAGACTCAAATGAACCAACACGAAAGGTTGGTTGAAACCAAACAAAAAATTAATACAACACAAAATCTCACTACACAATGAAAAATATATTAGAACCAAAAAAGACACACATACACACAATACGTAAACACAAAAACGTAAAATAAAAATAAAGACTTATTCTCTTATTCCTCGAATTACAAACAAAAATAAAGAATCAAGAAGATCAAAAGAAAGTGTGACGCGTGGGTAAGTGTTCTCTAATCCTCGTCATCATGTGATGACATCAAAAACACGCGCTCATTTTAATCTCATTTCATCTCCCTCCATATCAAAGCTCTTTTTCTTCTTCTTTTACTTCGGAGAAAACCAAAACAGGTAGAAACAGGCAATGTGTGTGCGCACACAATGCGAAATCACAAGACAAGCTCAATATTGGAGAATCTTGCCTTCTTGGTAGTGGTGTGGTGGTATAATAGTATAAATAAAAATAAAAAAAAGTCATAGCAACTGCCGGTGGTATTGCACAAGTGCCGATTTCTCGGCTAGATTTAAATAATAATAATAATAATGATCGACAGTAGTCTAGGGGGAAAGCAATAACAAACACACAAAGAGACCGCAGATAGAAGAGAGAGAGAGAGAGAGAGAGAGAGAGATAATCGTAGATACATAAGCCTCGTTGGAATTAATGTGAGATGATGATAAGATCAGGAACTAGATCAGGACAAAGCTAGTGTGTGTGTGTGTACCATGCGCACTGAGTAGAACCATAAGGCACACCAAATAGATGAAGAGAGAGATTGGGTTATGGGTTTTTAGGGTAAGGCTGGTTAGCAGTGCGGTGTGCCCATCATCACTGGTATTATGTGTGGTAGCGGTTTGGTATCTCAACCAACACAGACAACAACCTATTCCTTGTTTTCCTCTGGTGCTGGTAGTCTCTCTCTCTCTCTCTCTCTCTCTCTCTCTCTCTCTCTCTGTGTGGTTTGTGTGTCGAGGCTTGCTCACTCACTTTAATCCATTGTTGCTAATAATAGGATAGTGAGAAAGAAAGAAAGAGAGAGAGAGAGAAAGTGAATGAGATAGAGAAAGAAAGGGAGTGATGTAGATGACTTGGGGGTGATAGTAGTGTGTGAAAGACAAGGCAAAACCAAACAGAGCATAAACTCTCTCTCTCCCTCTCCGAGTGCCATCTAGTTCAACAAATTGAGGATACAATGACAAGTATACAAGGTTCCATAGCACATAGTTGATCCTCGGATAGTCTCATTTTGGGGATTGGTGTGCTTATAACCCCAGAGGGAGAGAGAGAGAGATCACAAACAAACCAAAAGAATATAAACAGAATTGTTTAGTACCGGTGAGAAAGTGAAACTGAGTGCAAGTGGGGGGAGGAAATAGAGAAAATAGAGATACCAATTAAGTTACG
>WURS02453343.1:7500-14045 GCA_011762765.2 Rhinocypha anisoptera
ATCAAATCGAATAAAGTATATAAATTTTATATAAAACAAACAAAACTGAAATAAATAAAATTTTCCACTTTAAAGTTTAAACCTGAAAAAAAGAAAATCAAAATAGATGCAAAATATAAAAAATAAAAATAATAAACTTGATGGAAATGTCAAAACTAACTCTCGTTTATATTCTTAAATTTTTTTTCCGACTAAAGCTAAAGTAACTTTTGATTCTATGTGAGCTTTTATATTCTTAGAAAGAGAGAGAGAGAGAAAAAAAACTTAGTCAAAATCAATTTGTATTTAAGTACTAAAATATGAGAGAAACAAAACAAACTAAACATAGTTTACCAGACAATATCAAAGTTATAGTAACTTTGTGTCACCAGTTTTATACTCTTTCTCTCTACTTTACTTTATTCTCGAGAAAAATATATAAAAAGAGAGATAAAAAAGTGGAGGCAACTAAATTCATATCTTTAATTCCAAAATAATTGGAAATATGACCTTCATCATCATCATCATCTACTTCGGACACATCAAGAGAGAAAGAGAGGGAATATGAATTGTGGCAAAAACTTAAGTAAAATAAGAAAGAGAGAGAAGGAGAAAGATAGATAAGGAGAATTTAAGCTTCCACAACAACAACAAAAACCAAACGAAAGAGATGTAAACTTGTAACGTTGTCGCTCAAGTTTTAGAGTTGCATAATACTGAGTGATTTCGCTTTCTCACTCATTCTCTGTCTCTCTTTCTCCCTCTTTCTCTCTCAGTCAGCTTGCCACAAACTTCAAGTGCATTCAAATCAAGCATTCCCCAAAGCCGTTGGCACAATCCAGTGGCATAAAAGTGACAAGTGGTAATGGCGAGACAGGAAAGTTAAGCTTTTTTGGTCTTGCAATTTTCACTTTAGTTTCTCTCTCTCTCTCTCTCTCTCTCTCTCTCTGCTAATGCGACTTGCTCTTGCATCGTAAGATTAAGTGTCTAACAGCGTGCGCGTGAATGCGAAATGTCCATCTTTCGAGTTATTAATCCTCAGACGGTTCCAAATCTCTCTCAAAGAGAGAGAGAGAGAGAGAGAGAGAGAGAGAGAGAGAGAGAGAGAGAGAGAGAGAGAGAGAGGGAGGGAGGGAGAGAGAAAAGAGCCCATTGAGCAACCAGTCTGACCTTTGTGTGCTAGTTCAATGACAAAGAACAAAAAAAATAAAAAGAAAAACAACCCCCAATTTTACCGTATTAAATGCACCAACTTAGTGAGGTTACGTCATCTGTGTGTGGGCAAGTGTGGGTGTCAAGTCCGGGAGAGAGAAATACATGTTCTTTTTTCTATGCTCTTTCTCTCTCATTCTCCCACTTTCTTTCAATCTCACTCACTCAAATTCTCTTTCCACTAGACAATTTGTCTACTTTTTTTATTTACGCTAACTCGATAACCTCGGAAATCAGATTTGTCGATTGATTCTGGCAGTGTCCGGAAAATAGACACACACACACACACACACAAACACATAGAAAATAGAAAATAAACAAAGTCAAAGATTCTTCCCCCCCTCTCTCTCTCTCTTTCGCTCCCTCGTTCTCACTCTCTTCTTTCACAATTCTCTCGACATTCGCCTAATTTGATTTTTAAATTTCATTATATCTTTGTGTTTTGGGGAGCGCTCTTTGTTTTGTCTTTTAACTCAACTTTTTCTTTTTTAACTTTTTCACTCAAAACTAGATAAGAGAGAGAGAGAGAGAGAGAGAGAGTCACCATCTCTACTGAACCAATTGAAAATTTTGTTCGACGTCATTGAAGGGTCAGAGATTTCTCTATTTCTATTACTCACTCTCTCTCTCAATCACTCACTCACTCTCTTTCTTATTCACCCACTCATTCTCTCTATCTTTCTCAGACATTTTTTTCCTTCACTTTTAGTAAAAGATTCAACTCTTTAAAATACAACTTTTCCCCTAGGTTGATTTTGAAATACTATTGAAAGTTTCATGAGTCATGTGAATAGTTTCTCCTTCTTCATTCTCTCTCTCTCTCTCTCTCTTCGCTTTCCTCAAATTTTCTTGTGATTACCCAATCTAGTTCTTTTAAGTTCTTAGGAAAGAAAGTTTTAGGAAAAAACTTTTTCCACCTACTCTATATATAAATATTATTTGTATATTTTGCAAATGTCTTTATAATTCAAAGCATATTTATTATTATAATAAAATCAATTCAAACTTTACCGATTTTAAACTAAAGGAAAATTCCTATTCTTTCGAAACGTTCTACAAATAGAGAAAGTGAGAAAAAAGAGAGACTTTTTGGTTTGAAAAATATATATATTTCATCACTAAGAATATTATTAGATTAAATTTCAAACTATTATTATTATTCTTCTTTTTTCCTGGTTTTTGGTATTTTAATTTTAGAAATAGAAGACGAAAAAATTCCTGTGCAAAAACCGCGTTAAATTAGTTGGGAAAAATTCAACTTTTTTTCTGGGTCATTCTCTAATTCTTTCTCTCTCTCTCTCTCTCTCTCTATCCTTCTCTGTCTCTCTCTCTCTTTCGGAAAACTCCCTTTTAGTGAGCCCTGGGACCCTCGGTCTCAATTCATTAGCGACGATTCTCATTATCAAGCTTTAGAACCCTCCATTTCACTTGATATCTCTCTCTCTCTCTCTCTCTCTCTCTGTTTCTCTTTCTCGCACATCGTACTACCGGGTAACGGCCGATTAAATAAAACAACAACAACAACGGAAGAAAAATATAAAAAAGTAACCTAAATGAGTTCCCATTTTCATTTTCTCTCTCCCACCCTCTCTCACTTTCTCTCTCTCCCACCCTCTCTCTCCCACTCTCTTTCTCTCTCTCTCACTCTCTCTTTCTCACTCTCTCTCAATACCTGTGTGTGCTCGGTCAAGTGTGACATCATCACCATCAATGGCAGAAGCATCAGAAACGCCATTTCGATCCAATTACCGCCCATCAGTCACGTTTTAATACTGCGTCACTCTCTCATCTCCACTCTCTCTCTCTCTCTCTCTCTCTCTCTCTCTCTCATCTTCACTCTCTCTCTCTCTCTCTTTCTCTCATCTTCACTCTCTCATCTTCACTCTCTCATCTTCACTCTCTTTTCTTTCTCTCTCTTTCTCTCTCTCTCTCTCTCTAGCACACTTCACAAAAGCAATCGGTTTTTCAATTAACCGAATTGCTCTTTAAAAAATTATCATGGAAAATTTTTCTTTTTAATTTGACACACACAGAGACACACATACAAAATATTTTAAAAGTCAAAGCATGCATGAAAGCAGTGAAAAAACAATTAAAATTCAAGTCAAGACAAGCCCAAATTATAGTGGTAAAAAATGGGAAAAAATATATATAAGTTTTTGTAAAAATAAAACTTTTTTACGACAAAAAAGGTGAAACAAAAAAGGAAATGACGTTGGTTCATTTGGTAATGAGAAGGAAAGATTTTGTTTTTATAAACAAAAATAAAACTTAAACATTATGATAATGTCTTAAAAATCTACCTATTCCTAAATCGTGTTGTGACGTCAAGGAAAAAACTTGACAATAATGTCACAAAAATAATTCAAGTGAGCATGCGCGTACTCTACATGTAGAAGACAGTGTGCAACGCTTCTCTCTCTCCTCTCTATTTTTTCTTCAACTTGATTCAAAAACTACAGGGGTAGCTAGTTTTAATTTATACTTGTATAACGGTGTATATAAAAACGGCAGCAAAACTGCCGAGGTCAAACTCGGGTTAATTCGAAGGGTTATGTAAAAAAAATTCGAATCAAATCGATCGAAAATTGGAAAAGTTCGAATTCCGAATCAAATTGTCGGAGAATTCGAAGATTTATTCACAAACTTCGAACCAAATCGGAATAAATTCGAATCATAATACAGAAAGTTAGATTCAAATCGGTTAAGAATTCGAATCATAACATTTAAAGTTAGATTCGAATCGGTAACGAATTAGAATCAAAACAACGATAGTTGGATTCGAATCGGTTAAGCACAGTAGAAGTAGCGTAACTCTCACAGTACAAAAACGTGGGTAGCACAATACCAAAAAAATGACAAAACATAGAACATATAAAATCACGACCATATTATTCATTAATATATAGGAGATAATTTTTATTTATTTCAATTTATTTTTCCCTTCTTTTATATTAAAAAATACACTTTTACACGCACACACACACACACACAAATGACACTGTGTGACAAGAATGATAATAACAACTAGTGAGTAGAAGAGTCTCAAAGAAAAGATAATTAAAGTAGTAGTGGTGATGATGATAAAATTGAAAAGGGTTATAACACTCTAACACTGTCACAATGGACACACTATAGAAATTGATTGAGGAATAATAGAAGACGATCAGATAAGAGATGTGTTTGTGTGTGTGTGCTCAAGAGTGATCGATGAGTTGAGAGAAAGAGAGAGAGAGAGAAAGGGGGAGAAAAGCGATAAAATAACACCAAAAGTGTGTCAAATCGATCAATAGATCTCCTATTAGTGTGTGTGGTAAGATTAACAAACCCACACTGAATGTCAAAAAAACTTGACATTTTCTCATTTTAAATATAAGTAAAAAATACATTACTTTTATTTATTTTTCAAAAAATTAATTAAAATTGATTAGCTGTCAAGCGTGTTTTTATTTAAAGTGAATATCTTCTTCATCATCAGCATCATACCAAAGAAATAAGAGTAGATCTATCATCATGATTTTTTAATAGGTCAAAATTTTAAGGTTAAGGCTTAACTTAAGCTCTATTTTTGACTTTTTTAAATGCACCTAAATGAAAAAATAGAAAATGTGAGAGAGTTCAAAGTTATTTGATTTGATTAGGTTAATTTCTTGTTTTTAACAAATTAAATTTATTTATGCAAAATGTGAGAATTTAAAGTGAGAAAGAGAGAGAAACAAAGTGAATGTTCCAGAAACACAACCCACTGATAGAGAGTGCCATGGGATTCTTTTTTCATTCTAATTCATACTGGTCTAGTTTGGTAGACTGATTATTCTCCTTCTCTCTCTCTCTCTCTCTCTTTCTCCCCTCTATCACTCTCATTCTCACTTTCTCTCTCTCTCTCCCAAGCACTCACTTGCTAATGAGAATACAATGTTTGTTGCGGTTTTCAGTGCAAAAGTGCGTCTGGTGTTAGGTTAAGCTCCTGTCAAGTTTTATACGTTGTGTGTGTGCTAGCTTGATATAGTTTGAAAAACACATATATACGGTAAAGGAAAGAAAGAGGGAAAGAGAGAGAGGGTGAAAAAGAGGGTGAGAGAGAGGGTGTGAGAGAGGAAACGAGAGAGAGAAAATGACACACAAAGAAACAAACACATCAGATCACAATCACACTAATGATGCCGCGCTAGAGCAATTTGCATCGACCGCCGAAACAACACCGAAACTACCACAACTAAAAACAACAACATAACATAACATAAAGAGACCAATGCTAGTATGAGAGAATGAGAGAGAGAGAGAGAGAGAGAGAGAGAGAGAGAGAGAGAGAGAGAGAGAGAGAGAGAGAAACTTCCAATCATCATTTTCAAAGTGAGAGAAAATATAAGTGTCAAGATCGGATTTTGTTTTGTGCTTCTCAGAAAGTGTGAGGCTGAGGAATTAGCTTTGAGAATGTCAGAGAGAGAGAGAGAGAGAGAGAGAGAGAGAGAGAGAAAGTAAGGGGAGAGAGCGAGTGAGAAAAGGAGAGAATAAGAGAGAATGAAACTAAGAGAGAGTAAGAGAAAGGATAAGAAAGAGAGAGAAAAAGTAAAAGAGAAAATAAGAGAAAGAAAGTAAGTAAGAGAGAGAGAGAGAGCGAGAAAAAACAAATGAGAGAAACAGATCTTAAGTGTGAGAAGAGGAATTGCGAGAAAATGATAGAATGAAAGTGTGAGAGATAGAAAGGGTAGGGAAAGTTTGAAAAAGTGGGAGAGAGAGAGTAAGTGAGAGAGAGAGAGAAAACAAAAGAGAAGAATAAATCTTCAGAGTGAGAGAGAAGGATTGTAAGAAAATGATAGAATGGCAATGTGAGAGATAGAAAGGGTAGAGAAAGCGAGAAAATGGGGGAGAGAGTGAGAGAAAGTGTGCGAGAGAAAGAGAGAGAGGGAGAGAGAGAGAGTGAGAGAGAGAGGGGAGAAAGAGAGTGAGAGAGAGAGAGGAGAAAGAGAGAGAGAGAGAGAGAGAGGAAGTGACATTAGAAATGCAAATGATAACCCACCCCACCCTGTATGTCTAAAGCACACCAGCTAAAATGATCGAAAAGCCATCAACATGCAATCAGTCTAATTAGTCCTCATTACACAGTATAGATTTTTCTACTTTTACTTCTACTACTTCTTCTTCTTTTTCTGACATATCCCTTTTATTTTTATATATACCGAATAAAAAGATAATCAAAATAATGAAAAAAATTAGTGGTAAATAATGAAAATTCTAATTGGAAAAACTTGACAACTTTCATTTTTAACAAACTTAAAGATGACAAACTTACATTTATCAAGTAAATCTTAAAAATTATAATTTTATGAAATATAATTTTTTAAAAATTATAA
>WURS02453363.1:0-14045 GCA_011762765.2 Rhinocypha anisoptera
GATTATCCGACCGGGTCAGCCTGGTGGATAGCATTCTCGCCGGCTAACCCAAAGGTTGCGGGTTCGAGTCCTGCCCAGGGCATGGGTGTTGTGTTTGTCCAGATGGGTTTTTTAATGACTTGAAGAGGTGCGAATTGACCACAGCCGTCCAAGCTCCTTATAAAAAATACAACTATTACTACAAATGATTAATTGTAGTATGTCACGTGTTTATTTAATTTTAAATCAATACATAGCATAAGAAAACTACCTCCTTGCATTTATACATTAAACTAGGTTTAGACTTATAATCAAATATCATGCTGTCCGTTGATCTAATTGAGAAATCAATACTATTGACCAATTCATAGTGAATAAAATGTTCAAACAGGATGAAAAGATCAAAATTGCTATAATTAGCAATAAAGAGATAATGAGCAGAATATCTTAAGAATAGAAGTAATTATTTCAGAAGAAGAAACTCATTTCTAAAAAATTTCATTTACCTGGAGATAAGGAGACAAGGACAACCATATGGACCTAATACTTTTATTTATTTACATTAATTTTCAATCACCCACAAACAGCAGTAATAGGCCAATTACAGTGTGGACTATGACATTTTTTTAATAATAAGGACGAAATACATCCTTGCCCTAGGTGAAGATTAGATAATTCACCTTGTCGGGTTTCGAACCCGCGAACTCCGGGTCGGAAGCCGAGGTCGTTACCCCTGCCGAGGCCGGCGGGAAGGGAAGTAAGGCGTGGACAGCATCACCAAAAGAGAAGAGAAGACTGGAAGTAGGTAATGGAAATGCGGCGGTAAAGAAGGATGTGGAAAATTAAATGGAGCGGATTAAATTCTTAAAAGTACTTCAAGGAACTGGGGAAAAGAAACTAACACGAAGCGAGGATTAATAAGAGAATACGTTTTGAAAAACGATGATTGAGTGAAAACTGTTTTGGAAGGGAGCCAATATTGGGGAATCATTCTAGGGGTGTGCTAAGAACACAAGAATGGATGAAGAACGCCAGAGGCAGGAAGTACGGTTGAATATAAGGCGTTGGCCGGAGAGATGGGGAATCTTGAAGAGCTTTACAAGCCATTAATCTGATCTATATTTCTATTGAAGCGCAGGCTAAAGTTTACTGACAAACTAATCCTTTGGTCAAATGTGTACAGTCACTAATCTAGAATAGATACTAAATGCAGGAACGTATTGCTTTGAGAACTCTTAACCGAAGCCTAACATTATCATTCTTACTGTTGCTAAAATCACAGAAAGAAATTTTCAACTTAAATAGGTGATTTGAGGTTGTGGTAGTCCAGTGGGTAGAGTGCTTGGCTAATGACTGGGGGACCCGGGTTCGAGACCCTCCTGAGACTCTCTCTCTCTCTCTGTTTCTTCCTCTCTCTCTCTGTGTTTCTCTCTCACACAAACTCTAATCTAACTTGTATTATTATCTCATTCCACCAAAAGGCCAAGAAGTCTGTCGAATCAGACGCAGACGTGTCGATGAAGCCAACTCGAACGATGCGAGCCCGAAAGCAGACCAATTACCGTGCCATTGTCTCATCATCAGAAGATAATACAGATGGTGATGAGGATGATGACTCATCGAAGCCTTCGAAGAAGAAGAGTGCTAAGAAGATTGATGATGACACGATGGACTTCGATGATGACCAATCAGTGGTCAGCGATGAGTTGAACTCGTTTGATGATGACTAAAATTTGGTTTTTTAAATTTTTTTTCCTTATAAGATCTCTATTATTACACTCATTATTATTATTATCCATATATATTGTTACATTATTACATATATATAAACACGCACTAACCTAACTTTGGTCACTACTTTTTTTCTATATTTATTCAACTATATACTTTTGTATTACCGGTATTGTCTCGGACTATAATCTAATTTTTTATATCATTTTTTTGTTAATATTTTTACATAAATACTTGACTATTTTTATAAATACAAAAATAATTTCAAAATATGGTATTTTATTGTAAGCAAATGATTTTTTATTTTAAGTGGTACTAAATCAGTGTTTTCCCAGAAAATTAATTCGGTTGTCATGTAAGAAAAGTTTTGTTCGGACGCGATAAGTTTATTTGTTAAACGTTTAGCACTTGAAACGACTTGAAAAAGAAGGAAAAAAGGACTTGGCTTGCAAATGAAGAACACGATTTTTCTTCATTATTTGCAAATTTTGCTTTCCTCAACTCTGGATACTTTGCTCATCACTCCAACTAGCTAGTCATCTGAACCAAGAAACAACTTTTCCTCAAATTCTCAAAACTATAAACCAAGCAGTATAAACAAACAGCCAAAGAGCTTTTCGGTTAAACTTTAACTGAAAAAAAGTTTATCTTGTCAAGGTCATTAAAATTTTCCATTTATTTTCCCGCCATATATCTTAAGTTGAAGCGAGAAGATTAAATTGAAAGAAGAGAGAGAGAGAGAATTGACAATTGACCCCGAAATTAATCTGGCGGCCATTGACCTTGATACCCCACGGATAGAACATTTTTTTCATCATCATTATCATTAATTTATCACAAATCATTAGTAGTACCACACCTGGCCACCAGATGTCCTTACCATCGCAGTATCAGTAATAATAATAATATGATGATGACGCGATTCACTTGTTGCACTGTCTGTCTGTCTGTCTGTCTGTGTGTGTGATTTGTTTACACCGCATATACATTGCAGTTTGCAAAGTGCAAACACATCCCCATCTCTATGCTGCATCCATCAATCGGGCGCGCCAACTGAGTTTCGGGTGCATGGGTGCGCCGACAACTTGATTAACTTTCTTGTGTGTACTATAGTTTGTTGTCCCACACTCTTCACACGATCTTTCACACAAAAACACACACACACACACACACACCAAAAACACATCCTCACCTCAAAATCACCCCACACAAGGATCATTCGAGACAATCTCCCTATACCGAAAAGTTATCATCTTTTGATCGTAAGTTTGCTTATTTTCTCATTTGTTCTTTTCTTATTATTTTATCTTGTCATCCTTTTTCCGTACTTCTTTATTTTTGATACGTAACTAAGGTAATAAGGTAGATAATGTAGTGATAACGTAGATAAGGTATACCTTTATTATTATTAATCAAAAAATCTTTTAAGTATCTCTCTTTATATATTCATTATTCTCTTTAAACCATTCCGGACTTCCATAGAAAAGTGGCCTCAAAGTAAAAGCTAAAAATCAATTTTTTAGACTAAATCAGACATAATTTATAGTAAAAAAGTGTTTTGAAAAATAAGAATCGGATAGAGTGATAAAATTCTAAATAAATTGAATAAGTTTTTTTTGGTGAAAAATCACTTAAAATTGTTTATATTTACTCTTTTGAATTTTGGACAATGATAAAACCATTGTCAATTTGGCAATGTTGCCCCAACAATGGCAGCTTGAATTGTTTGTTTTTAAATGAGCAAAATTCTCTAATTAATAAATTAAACGACAAAAACCTCAACCTTTTAAACGTACGAAATCGGCTTGTAACTTTTCTTTTGAGGCCACTTTCCTATGGAAACCAGGTATGGTTCTTTCTCTTTATCCCATCTCGCTTTATCTTTGTTTTCCTAAATTTCAGTCTTCTCTCATTTCTATTCCTTCCTTTTATTACCCCTCTCTTGTTTTATTTTTACTTGTTTTCTTGCCTTTTTCCAACCTATATCTGTTTCTCTCGAAAGAAAGAGATCTCTTTTACCCTTTTTCTATTCTAACATTTTATCACTTTCGGTATCTCTCTTTTGCAACCTCTTCCACCCTACTCGATTTTGCATGGCCTATCAGCTTTGTTGTATCTTCTCCGCATTGTTTTTTGTTTGTTGACTAACTCAATGTTGTTGTCGAAGATGCCCAAGAAGGTGAAATCGTTGAAGTCGTTGCGCGACAAGACTCTTCGCACGGCTGGCCGAGACCACCTTCCTCTGCCGACTGGTCGCTACCAAAAAGTGGGATGTCGCGATTTGATGTGTGGCATGACCCGCAAATCGGGCGTTTTGATGCGTCTCTTCTATCCCGCTGAGAAGCGTGACTCGAACGAAGGAATCAATCCACTGTTGTGGCCCAATTGGTTGCCACACGAAAACTACCGCCAGGGCTATGCGGATGTGGGAGGAATCAAGTCGAAATTCCTCATGTCGATGATTCAACGGTCCAACAAGCAGAGTGTGTTTATTCCCGCGGTACCCAATGCAAAACCGGTCTCGGCGAGAGAGGCCGGCAAACTTCCGGTGGTGGTCTTTTCCCATGGTTTGGGTGGATGTCGTACCACTTATGCATCCATTTGTACCGAGTTGGCCTCCCAAGGATTTATTGTAGCCGGTGAGTGGAATGATTCAAGTTTTTTTATTATTTGTTCAGATTGATTCATATTCAATGACAATCTTCTATATCTTCTCCTATATATTATTGAAAAGCATGGCCGTGGGTGTCTATGTTCATGTTCATGTTCTAGCATTTTTGGTTCTCTGCCATTTTTTGTTGTACTGTGAAAGTTACCATACTTCCACTGTGCTTAACCCTTTCGACCCCAAATTTTATCAGCAATTTCAATCAATCTAATCAAAAATGACTCATAGACTAGTATACTAATGCAATGGGTTGAAACGTACCAACGGGATAGCCATAGGCTAGTATAGTAATGCAATGGGTTGAAAAGTACCAACGGGACAGTCATTGACTAGTATAGTAAAGCAATGGGTTGAAAAGTACCAACGGGACAGTCATTGACTAGTATAGTAATGCAACGTATTGTGAAAAATAAAGTTGTTTATGAAATTATGTATATTTTTTTAAACTAAATGATTTATTTTTATGTTGAAAGCGGTGGAACACCGGGACAACAGTGCATGTCTCTCCTTCTTCGCCCGCCGAGCTCGGTACGATCTGAAGAGCTCCAACCCGAACTTCTTTGACCGACGTGACGGTGTCGATGGTGAAGCCACCGATGAGATTGATGCGGAAGACGAGCGCGACTTTGGCGATGAGGTGGATGATCCCAACTACGTTCCACCTCGAGCTCTGGAGGCACTCACCATTGTGCCACACCTCGAAATGGCTTGGATTCGTCATCGACGCATCCCGTACTACGAGACCAGTAAGGCTATCTACAGTTTTCGCAATAAACAAGTTCACCATCGGGTTCGCGAGTGCTCTCGGGCCTTGGATGTGATCGAGGCACTGGCTGCCGGCTACGAGGTCAACAACCTTCTCGATCGAAGCCAAAAACCACAAGAGTTTGAAAATCTTATCGGTACGAGATGGGGAAAAATTCACTTTTTTAAACTTTCAAACTTTATGAATTAATTTTTGAAATTTTAAATTTAAATTATAGTATTATTTGATTATAAATCCATTTTCATATAAGTTTAGTATTTAAGAATTGGATATGAATTCGAATCGAATCAGATATGAATTCAAATAGAATTGGATATGAATTTGAATCGAATCAGATATGAATTTGAATTGAATTCGATATGAATTCGAATCGAATTAGATATGATTTTGAATTGAATCAGATATGAATTCGGATATAAATCAAGCATATTTTTATATGTGAATTCTAAATTATGTTGTTGAATTTTGATGAATTTAATTTGTTTTAATTTCGAATTTATTTTTGATCTAGACATGGATCGTGTAATGGTAATGGGTCACTCGTTTGGTGGAGCTACGGCACTCATGTCGGCTGCCACCGAACTACGCTTCAAGGCGGCGGTAGCTCTCGACCCGTGGATGTACCCGATCAAAGACGAACCCCTAGACTTAATCAGTCAACCAGTGTTGTGCATCAACACCGAGACACTGTCCAAATCACCGAATCGAACCAAGATGGCCGAGTTGGTTCCGGACAACCTGACCAATCCCGACCACCGACAGTGTTGGACCATCAAGAAGAGCAAGCACATGCAACAGAGTGATGTCCCGTATATCTTCGGGTGGCTTACGATGATGCTCTCCGGCATGTACGAATCGGGCGGTGTCGATGCGTTTCTCGTTCATGATATGTCGGTCCGAATGGCGATCCAGTTTGCGGGCAAACATCTTGGTAAGTTTTGTTAAAAAGACTGACGCCAAAAAACTACCTTTTTAGCCTAAATTTTGGTAGGAAGAATTCTCTAGTATTCTTTATGTCATTCAAAAGTTCAGAATATGTAGAATTTGAATTGGAAGAGGAATATGAAAATTTTAAAGTTGTCAAATATTCCTAAATGACTTTGTGTTAGACAAATTGAATTTTCAGGGAGTTCTAGTGAGAGATAGCGATAGAGAGAGAGAGAGAGAGAGTGAGAGAGAAAGAGAGAGAGAGAGAGAGAGAATTATAAACTGTGTTTCATCGAAATTCGTAAATGAATTTGCTGGCGATGATTTAAAAATAATTTTAAAAGATTTTTTTCTGGACATTTAAGATTATTGAGTTTTCCGATTTTCCTATTTGAACACATAAAATAATTTGTGTGCAACATTTAAGCGATAAAATAACTTGGCCTGTTTTTGAAATATATATTATTATTTTATTGATAATAAAGCCACGTGGAAGTGATTTGGTTTTCTATAATGGAAAATTTGAGAATGGGTGAGAGAGAGAGAGAGAGAGAGATTTCAAGAAAAATAACAAGATAAGAAAGCGTGGGATGGAAGTTTTTACGAGAAGTAAAAAAGAAATATTGTCAATGATGAAAATGAAAAGATGAGAGAAAATAAGAAGAGAGAGTCAGTATGGTTTTAAAGAGAAAAGAAAAAGGAAAGAAAGAGATACAGAGTGTATATAGATAAACCAATATGGGAGAAGATTAAGAGTTGGTTTGAGAAAACCAGAGAGGATGAGAGAAAGAGAGAGGGGGAAAGAGTGAGAGAGAGAGAGAGAAATGCGTCAAACCAGAGACAGTGACATCTAACCCATATGTCACATGACCCATTCGAATGTGCCCAAATGTGAGAAGGTGATTGAGATGGAAACTCTTACTCTTAATCGGATGGTGATGATAAAGTGGTGAGAGAGAGAGAGTGAGTGAGAGAGAAAGTGAGAGAGAGAGAGAGAGAGTGAGTGAAGAATGAACCCAAGTGAAGTAGCACATGATCACAACTCTCTTCATTTACATTGCACACAAAAAGAGAACAAAGAGAGCACGTACTCAACGAGAGGATCCCATATAAGGCTCTAAAAATGATGAAGAAGTTGCTCATGATACATTTTTTTGACATATACTCACATGATGATGATGATGCCATCACAAGTTAGTCTTGCGAAACTATACGTTTTATGTGTTAGGGTTGAGTCGAAATCTACTTTAGATACCCAACTTTGTATGAAAAGAGATGGAGAGAGGGAGACTCTTTTAGGTGGAAAGCTACTAACTATGGTTTAATGATGATGATGATGAATGGATAAGAGGTGTGATGATAAGTCGATCTCCCCCTTCTTATCTGATTTTTATTTATGTTTAATCCAAAATGGTTTGATCTCAAGCATTCACTTTTCTATATATTTTCACTGCAGATAATGATATCAATACTTTAGACACACATAACCTTTGAACATGATGAATCTATGATTGATGATTGACCTAAGAGTCTAAACTTAGAGATTTATAAATTGTTTGAACTCTTTCTTTGTGTATATTTAAAGTGCAAAAAGTCTGCTAAAATATTCAGATACGTTAATATAGGTTTTAAACTCTTTACGTTGCATATTTGAGCTCACGTGATTTTTTTGTTAGATATCTATGTAAAATGTACAATGAAGGTAGAAAGGGGAGGGAGAGAAAGAGAGAGAGAGAGAGAGAGAGAGAGAGAGAGAAAGTCCGATCTACATGATGTGACGACAAAACTGGTGATTATGTCACGTGAGAAGCGTTTTCTTCAAAACTTTCTCTCTCTCTCTCTCTCTCTCTCTCTCTCTCTCTCTCTTTCTCATTTACTGGTATAATCCGGTCGACATAGTACATTTTTTCTACTATGTAAAACTTTCTTACTACCCTGCATAAAGTGAAGAGAGAGAAATCGATTTGTTTTAATATCATTCACTTTATCTTCTACTAAAGTAGATTTGGTTTTATAATTGTGTAATTGTAATTGTGTATAATTGTTTTATAATTGTGTCTTATAAGTAAGTATATTTATAACATATATATATTATATGATTAATGAGTTAGATAGTTTGACTTGGGAGAGATGGATTGAGAGATTTAAAGAAAGATTGTAAGTTAGAGATTAAGAGAGAGAGAGAGAGAGAATAAGAGAGAGAGAGAGAGTGAGAGAGAAAGGTACATCTTGCATCACCCTTTTTCTCACCATCAGCATCATTATTCGAAAAAAGTGCTTTGCACTTTGAACTCGCATATTGATCTTTAGTTCGTTTAGTAAACGTTCGAATTCACTCACTCTCTCTCTCTCTCTATTTCATTAGAGTGCCTAAGGGAGTTATGTCACGTAAGCCCCGAGGACAAATCACATACACTTAGTATATACTTCGTTGATGATGACATCTGATATATGTCATACAGTGTATGTGTTTGGAGGGTGATGCTTAATCTTATAATTCTTGCATCAGACATATACACGTGCTAAGTAGGAGAGTGAGTTAGAGAGTGAGAGAAAGTGAGAAGAAGTGAAAAACGATGAGTAAGAAATAGAGAAGAGTTAATGAGAGAGAGAGAGAGAGAGAAGTAAATAAACTGGAGAAAAAATAATTTGCCAAATAGAATAAGGGGTGTTTTGAGAAAGTGAGAGAGGGTTAGAGAGAAAGAGAGAGAAACTTTAGTTCTATTAAGAGATGTTATTCATGTCCCAGTGGAACGTGTTAGTCACTCTTAATGGTACTTTGATGAATCACTCTTTGGGGTAAATTCTTAGAGTGAGTGAGTTAAAGATAGAAAGAGAGATTTATATATAAATAGAATAAATATTCTAAAAATATTCAGAATTCTGTATATATTTAAAATATATCCAATTGATTTTTGATCAACATAAAGGGGTAGAGTACCTTCGTTGGTTGCAAAGGGGAAGGGAGAGAGAGAGACTTAGAAAGAGAGAGAGAGAGACTGAGAAAGAGAGAGAGAGAAAGTGAGAGTGAGTGAAGGAAAGTGAGAGAATACGAGAGTGAGAATAGAAAACATTTAAAAATACAGAATATCAAGTTGGATCCGGTTCATGTGCAATATCTTTGATTGCACCATCTTCACCTTGATTTTGAGAGAGAGTGAGTGAGTGAGAGAGAGAGAGAGTTTATAGTTGTGAGCATTGCATTTTTGGTTTTGATTTTAGAATGGCAAAAAGATTAAATCTCGATTTGGCGCCTTTTTGCATCTCATCTCGTTATCTTATTATATTTGTCTCGAGGCATCATTAATCGATGCGTATGTTTGGTTTCTTGTTGTTTGGTCTCTCTCTCTCTCTCTCTCTCTCTCTCTCACTCACTCTCGTACTTGACATGCTGAGTCAACAAAATAAACCGCAACAACAACAAAAATAAGTGAAAGTGAGACGATCCAGTGGGAAAATAAAGAGAGAGTGGAGGAAAAGTTTCGAGAACCTCCGAGTGTGAGAATGTGAGAGATAAGTAACGGAAAAGAGACTGTGAGAGTGAGAGTTAGAAAGAGAGAGAGAGAAATTGATAACATCTTTAGTTCTTTCATGTGAATTATATGATTATGTAACGATTATCACCAGTAATAATGCACACATGTAGCAGAGAAAGATTGAAAGGTGAGTGAGAGAGTGAGAGAGAAATTCTTAAGGCAATTTTCAGTTTCTTAGTTTGTTTCTATTTTTGGATTTTTGTTAAAAAGAATATTAATAAAAAGAAAGTGACGGAGAGTGAGAGAGAGAGAGAGGAAAGTGGTGTAAAGAGAAAAAAGTGCAAAAAGAAAATTTTCAATTTAGAAAATGGGAAGGTAAATTTTTATTATGTTTTATGTTGAATGTTATATTATATTTTGTTCCCAGAAAAAGTAAAAAAATTTACACAAAATTCGTTGACCGCACTGCTCTCATCTCTCTCTCTCTCTCTCTCTCTCTCTTTCCCCCCTCTCTCTCTCTCTCTCTTTCTCTTTCTTCCCCCTCACACACAATTATTTGTTTAATTAAATTGATTAAGAGAGAGAGAGAGAGTTTGCAGCATTGTTGAATTTTGGTACTCGCCTGAAGGATTTTTGTGGCTTTTTCGATAGATCTTTTGGTAACGGTCTTTTGGTTCATTGTCCTTTGAAGCGTGGGAGAGTTTTTAGTAAGTAAAAGAGGGAGAGGGGACAGAGTGAGAGGTGAAAGAAAGGATAAGAGGAGAGAGAAGAATAAGAGAGGGGTTGAGAGAGAGAGAGAGAGAGAGAGAGATGTGACGATATTAGCCTAAGGCTTGTGAGTGGGTGAGATTAAAAACCGTTCCGACATATTCTGTTGAAGTAGAAATAGCCTATTATCACTTCGCTGTCATACACGCATATAAAGCTGTCACCAGCCAGCACACAACACACCATTGTCTTTGTCTACATACCATTTGTCTTTGATCTGGTGCCTGCGTGCACGTTCTTCTCGGCTCAAAAACCTTATGTAACCCGTGTCGAAATAGCCACCGCCGACAGATGGCGCCACTAGTATTTTAGCCACATTTGTCGAAATAGTGTTTTTCCTCTTTTTGAGCTCAGCCTCTCAGGGGTCGGAGGAGAGGCACTCAATTCCCCCCAAAAGGTCTTTTCACATATGACGGTCTGTTCCGAACAGCGCCATCTACCGGTTCAAAATCAAACTATTTTTAAAAAATACTTGGACCCCAGATGGCAGCACTTGGCAGCATCGATACTATCAATTGTCGATGAAAGTTTCATAATTATCAAATATATATATTGGATTATATTAGTACCCATATTTCAGGTCTCCTTCACAAATTCTTTACAAAAAAATCAATTATTTAATATTATAAATTATTAAATTACATAATCAATCCAGTTATAAAAGGTTGTCAATAGTAATCAGATGAAGATGAATAAACAAAATCCATGTGGGATTAAATTAAAGTGATCCGGTGTCCATTTAAAGTTTGTAATCCATTCTCTATAATCCCGACTCTTTGATGATTATACACACTAAACCGATTTTAAACTTGAGATTCTAAAATATATACAAATAAAGTTATAATTAATACCATAATATTAAAATTATTTGTTTATAATACCTTTTCAGAGTTCTTTTTGAAAATGTTGTATGGACTTTGACATAATAAGAGCTTTTTCAATCAAAAAAGCTAAATAAAAATAACTTTAAATTTTCAAATAATTTAATATTGATATTAATACTACAACTTACTTTTCAAATAGTAGTTACCAATTTAAACAAAAAACCTTGTTTAAAAAAATATTAAACAAATGTTGCTAAGTTGAAATGATGTAAACAAAGAGGACAAAGAAAGTGCTCACGTCACTGCTGGACTCAGCTGATGTTCTATGCTCAAAGCATAAGCAATGGACTTTAGTATCGATATTATCGAAATCAAATTTATTTTAATCTAATAAACAATAAAAAATTTTGTCATTTTTTAAATCAACTTACAGTCAACTACAATCTCCTTATATATTAATGAATAATATAGTCGTGATTTTCTCTGTTCAATGTCCTATCCTATGTTTAATGTTCAGTCATTTTTTTGGTATTGTGCCATCCACGATTTTGTACTGTGAGAGTACTTCCATTGTGCTTAACCGGATTCGAATCCATTGTTGTGATTCCAATTCTTTACAGATTCGAATCTAACTTTCTCTGTTATGTTTCGAATTTCATTCCGATTCGGTTCGAATTTTGTGCATAAATCTTCGAATTCTCTTTCAATTTGATACGGAATTCGAACTTTTCCAATTTTCGCTCAATTTAATTCAATTTTTTGCATAACCCTTCAAATTAATCCCTCTTGTAAAAAATATCATTTAACACTATCTATGACTAACATTATTTGTCACACAGTATCCCAATCTTTCTGTCCCAATCACCTAACCTAACCTCTCTCGCTCTCTCTCTCTCTCTCTCTTTCTGTCCCCAATAATCCAACCTAACCTATCTTTCTTCCCCCAATAACCCAACCTAACCTATCTTTCTGTCCCCAATAACCCAACCTAACCTATCTTTCTGTCCCCAATAACCCAACCTAACCTATCTCTCTTTCTGTCCCCAATAACCTAACCTAACTACTCTCACTTCATCGTCATCGTCATCATCATCATTTGTATCATTATCATCATAGTTTCGAAGAGAATAATCTTTTGTGAAGAGCACTTTTAATATAATCAAAAATTGATCTGATAAAGATTGTTTATTCTTTGATTTTAACATGTTGCGTCTATACCGGTATTCAATTAAGAAGTCATTGATATGACTTTTAGGAACTCCTGCTCGTGAATACAAAGTTAGTTGATAGCGCATAATTCCCCACTGGGGCTCTATCAAATTCGTGTTGTCCCCCTGGTCATTTACGAATCCAGTGCCAATATTGGTATGATTTACTACTCGGTGATTGTATTGACAAGCTTCTGCTACCCTTGGGTAACTTGGATACCCGTCAGTGATAAGAATAGTCTGGTGATGCACATTGCGATGCAACACCTTGGCGAGAGTAGGCCATTGCCGATTTGGAACGATTTCGACAAAGAAGTGTCTTGTGTGCTCTTCGACACCACCCAAAATCCACGTGGAGTCCTCAAAATCGTTATCTCCAATCCAAGAGGGGACTAACACACGGTGACCGGGAATGAACACTGACTCATCTACCTGGACACGTCGTCCCGAGCCACCCAATCGCCGCCAGCTTCTCCTGTATATGATGTCGGCCGCAGCGCGACAAGCTTCCACCACGTTCTTGACCGCATTTCGTGACAGATCGCTCTCGGCGACGATTGCATACTGCTGATGTCCCATTAGCCACTTTGCTATCACGCTTAAAACAAGATGAATAGGAATTCGAGTAGAATCCAACAGGGTAAAAGAACGTATTCGTTCAAGTTGACGACAGTGGGTGGAGCCACAGCAAAACTTCGCTACCCGGCCGTACCACTTGAGATGAACCTTATTGTTACAGTTTCGATACGTTGTGCCAATACAGGTTTTTACATCTTGAATGATATTGTATTTGGTTAGAAATTTAATAGCATCTTGTTCACTGTGGAACCATGGTTGACGACAACAAAGTAAATTTGAAGCTCGAGGCGGATCATCAAAAGATCCAAGCTTTAATCCTCTTGTCTTTGACTTTTCTATTGTTGTTGTTGGTGTGAGTTGTGCCGGTCTGTGCCGATCCGTGTCGAGTCGAGCCATGTGAGGCCGATCCGTGTCGAGTCGAGCCATGTGAGGCCGATCCGTGTCGGGCCGAGCTGTGTCAGGCCGAGCCGTGTTGTGCCGCTTCGAGTTGTGCCGAGCCGCGCTGAGCTGTACCGAGCTTATCGGGGAACTACTTGTCGCTCGTCTCACGAGCTCACCCTCAACCATCTGATACCCCTCGGGCTCGCGCCATAGTGCCGTAAGCTTGTACAGATCATCTTTCGGTTGAGGCAGACCCAATTTGTTACAGAGGTACTCCAATAGCAGCGCAACTTGCCGCAGAATCTATAATAAGGAAATGACAAAAACAAAAACAAACATACGTTAGTCTTTTCAATCAAAACAAACATTATTTTCAAAAATTTCAAAAACTAAAAACAAACTTTAAAAAAGAATTAAAGCAATTACAGCAATTTATACGCATACATATCACATGAGCAAAAAAACAAAAACAAAATATTTACATACGTAGTTATCCAAATCACATGTTTCGGAGAGCATGGAGAGAACGGTGAAGATCTCGTCGGAATCGGAGAACCACACTGGTGGATCGTTAGGATAGGTCTCGGTGATATTGACATGAATATCAAACTTCTCCTCGCCACTTGAAGACGACTTGCTCAATGACTTCGAGTTTTTATGAACCACAAAACATAATTGAATCTCGTCCTCATTAGCAAACAAGACACGCAACAGTGGGTGACTACTTGGGAAGAGGTT
>WURS02453374.1:0-14045 GCA_011762765.2 Rhinocypha anisoptera
CCTTCCGCGAAAGAGGCCCCAATATACACAAAGCTGGCTCCAAATCGAATTTAATCGAACTATCGATGACTATAGAGGAAATCAGTCGCTAAACTACATAAGATCACCTCCCAACGACGTGATGAATTTTCTTTCGGTTGTTGGGCACCCGGTCGGGGATTCGATACCTTACTATTCCATATTACAAGGGCCGCACTGGAAGAAAAATACGCAAAATACCAATGCTAGATATGAACCAATGACCTTTGGATACCTTCGTTATCCACCAGTGAAAATAAATGGATGGTCTGGGAATGTCACATTCAATTTTCGACACGCGGTTGTTCCAACGTAATTCCAGGAGAAATGAACAATCATAATGTTTTCCGCGAGTGACGTCAGAGTCACCCGACTCTTCCCTCCGGGCGTCCGCCCGCGACCACCCCCTAGAATTTCTCCGCCTTCTTGCAATTTACCTTCTCTGGGAGTACGCTATCCTACGACGCTCCTTCGCTTCGCCGCTGCCGTCCTCCGAGCCCAGTTGTCTCGCCATTAGCGAGAACTCGCCAACATCTTCCCGAGTGGTCACGTACCAGGAAATGGAGGCGGTGTCCGGACCGGTCCTGAATTGGAAGTTGAAAAACAACACCATTAAAAGGGCAAGCATTGCGATCTGTTCCGCCCGCGTATCGGAGACTCGGTATCACAAATGTGTGGACAATGCATCCCGGGGGCCTGCCTCTCCGCCGCGGCGAGAGGGAGAGAGGCGAACGCCCCCCCGTAAAAGGATAGGGCACTCAAAGAGAATCATGCATATTCAATTGACCTCAGTGCGCTGACGACGCGATTTTTGAAACGTGGATTTGCACCTTTGTTTACGGTAATTTGGACCCCAACTGCATCCTGATAATGTAGGAGAGTTGCGTGAGGGCCCGCTTGCTGCGTTGATGTGCTAGGGTATTTCAACTGGAAACATGATCCACTGAGATAACATTTCTTCGCAGAGTCCACTCAGAAGACCTACACATTTACTGCAATACGGGAAAGTTAAATATACAATTGCATGTTGGGTGTCTGAATTAAATAATTTGAGATATAATGCCACTACTATGTTTAGAGTGAAGAGGTAAATGTATTAGTATTTTACTCACAATAAAATAAAATTATTAAAATAGGTAGCTCTTTTGTGAATAGGTGCTCCAAAAGTGGGAGGAGAAAATAATTCATTGGAACATCCTCTAAAAAATAACATACGATTACAATTGTGAAATATATTGAAAACTTAGGTGATAAGTGAAAGACTTGAAAAACAATGTTATTATGTAAGAGTTAGTTTAATGTTTGAAGAAACAGTTTTATTTCAGAAAGTTAAAAGCGTCTTAACTATAAAAGAGAATATATTGCACTTCCAATGTTTTATTGAGGCAACTAAAATTACGTAAATATGCAATTGCGCAGATGACATTTATTCCATGCGATTATTGGTACTTACACGACTGTTAAATTTTGAATTAGTTTTTCTCAATTACTTCAATATCAACTGAGCAGTTGCAAAGATCACATTCTATTAATCTGAAAAATTTCTTTATAGAATTGTTTCAAATCCGAAGTTAATTTTTAACAAAACAACATGAGTTATTCTTAATTTTAAGAAGTAATGCCCGTCAGAATTTAGGAAAGAGTCATACATTATGTATTCATTTTGAATTATTATTATATTCTGACTTTGGTATGGAGGAAACCACGACTAAAACATCACTGCATGTCTTTTTTAATCGAATCGTTAAAATAATCTCTTTTATTGAACACGCACTGTATTTTAATAACGGAGCAAAATGGCAAAAGATCTACGTCTTCGTAAAAGGATCCCTCCAGGTACTGTAATCGTATTGATAAAAATGCATGCTTCAAAAGAAAAAGGCAATAACCATGATCGTGGAATTTAGTTAGGAGCGCATTTTAAATTTCATTTCATCTCGAGAATTACCTCATAAAGGGAGATTTTGTTCATTCGCCAGTTGCCACCGCCGCAATTTTAGTTACCTCTCTGCCTTCCTGAGCTTCAGATCCGGGTTGACTGTCAGGTCGGGAATCTCCTTGTACGGCTCAGGGCACACGAGCTTATCCTCCGGTAACTGGGAAGCATTCAGACCACGCAAGAACGGCGGAGAAGCGCACACCAGGGACGACCAATCGGCTTGGGCCTCAGGGCTTGCGGCGGAATCCAGCCATCGGTGTAAAGGACGGAGGGTGCATGTGCAGCCAATGGGGTTGCCTGAAGTAATACGCAAGTGAGAAATTAATTTTGAATGTGACGTCAAGATGAACGGAGTAAAACTAAGACAGTGGTCTGCAGACGAATTAAAGACGACCGTTTTCAAATCAAACTAGGAAAGTTTATTCCTAACTTTTTGGAAGAATTCTTTCATTTAGACAGAATGGCGACAGAATTGACAGGAAGGAGATAGTTAGAAAAGCTGAGCAAAGGCATTCTGATTTATAGACTACTAATGCAATAGATTAGCAGACGCAGAGAAACGAAAATGTGATAAAGCGGTCCGAGTGGCTAGTGAAGAAGTACTTCGGAGTGAACGTTAAGAGAGAAGTCTCCGGACCATCAGATTATGTCTACTACGAGAACATTTCTTGGGAGACGGTAGTGAATTAAGAGATCAGCGGGTCATGATGGACGTCGAATTAAGAACTTACGAAGGCGTTAATTGATTGTCATGCATTAGGAAAGCTTGGGGGGGGGGAGGGGGATGCTGCTAATGGTGTAACAATCGATTAATGTTAATATAGACTGTTCGTTTCTCTGAGTTGGAACCGCAGCTATGGCTTTCATTACCAAACCCTCAATCTCTATTTGTTTGAAAGATGGATTTTCTGCATTCAAATTTTCAAAGTTAAAGTGACAATGTTTGAATTAAAAATTAAAATGTGGATTTTTTAGAAGACAGATAACACAATAACACTCAAAGAATAGAAGATTGGTAAATATTTGAATACAGATGAAAGAAAAAGCACTTATCCACAAGAAAAACTTTAATGCGTACAACGCTAGTTGTATGCACTAAATTTTTTCTTGCGGAAAAGTGGTTTTTCATTCATCTTTATTGGACTACTTCCACCACATCTTACCTGGAACTGTGAACTTAATCAAATATTTTAATATTTACTGCTAAATTTTTCTTCTTCATCATTGTTTATCATATCCTAGACTGATTTTTAGCTGTCCGTATCCCGTTAATTTCCCTTCTCAATTTGTAAGTGTTGCCCATAAACATTTTTTTTCATCGGGTCTTCGAACTCATTGGTTTTTCGATCAATCTATTTTTCAGCAATCTTCTGTAGCACTATTTTTCCATTACTTACAATTTTCTTTTCCCAGGGGCTCATATTTTTCACGTTTTACTTCCATATAAAAGTTCGCTCCTTATGTATGTCCTTATGAGTCTCTTCCGAATGTCCGGATATTTGCACTAAGTAGTTGTTATTATCTAAAGGACTTCATTTTTTATTCCCTTCATGCCTCTTTCATGGTCACTGGCGATCTTGCTGCCCAAGTATAGAAATTCTTCGAAATGTTTAACTGAATTTTTTTCTTAGCATTTATCAAATGTTTTATTTATTTAGTTACATATCATTACTTTAGTTTTATTATTGTTTCCTTTCAGGTTGTATTTTCGTATTCCCATTTTACATCTTTTCCCTCTTAGATCTTCTTCATTCTCTGCCAGAAAGGAAATATCATCTTAAAATTGAAACATGCTAATCGCTTTTATCTTAATCCTTAACTTAGTTTTCAATCATCTCATTCATTCTTTTTCATTTTACCTTTATTACTCTACTTCGAATATCCCTTACTAACTTCCTGTCTTATCTTAATCCAGATTATGTGGGAATTCGTTTGTTTACCTCTTTCGTAAAATGTTTTCATTCGTCTGCACGCCCACTTCGAAAAATCCGATCACCAATTAAAGTTGAATTCTTCATACTTATTCAATTTTTTAAACAGAAAGCTTCATGCATTATGTCAATAAATCAAACAAAACGGTCGTATGAGTTTTTAGTTGAATTACCTCTTGCTTCTCTGATTTTGTATTTCGTATGAAGACATAGGAAGCATCGAGCTTGAAGGACCATGACCAAACTTGGCTTAACCATCTTGCTTTATGCTTGCTTCGAATTTGAATCATGACTATGAGAGATTTAAAGTCCTAAGGAATTGTTTTACATAAATCAATATGTATAGGCAAGGACCATAACGTTACCTCAATATTAACTTAACACTACGTGGTCTAAATTTAAAGGAATCAGTTTGAGCAGATGTGATTAAATTATAATTGCCCTGGTAACTCCATACCAATGCCCGTCAGACACTGATTTCAGTAGTGATAATTAAATGAAACCATCTTGAATTAAAGTGAATTAAAGTGAAAGTGAGTTGAACTTTACAGTTAAGATATGTGACCAAATGTCTTAAAATGCCATGAAATGTAGTCCAAAAAAGTCTTAAAATCACATTCGTGGAACATTGCTATGATAAATTTAAATACGCTACTTAATTTATGTTGGGTTTGAATTAAGAACCATAAGGAAGGCAAGGGCTATTTTTACTTTTTTTTGGGGTTTTAACCAAAGATCGAAAACTATTAGATTGAATGTTTTAAACCTCTTCTGATCCTTTATCATTAGCCTTTATGCCTCTTGGACGACGCAGATGAAATTAGAATGGAAGACGCAAAACAAACATGGCGAGAGACTTGGATTTTACACCAAATACTATTGATTGCAACAAGACTTGTAACCCATTCCTTCATCCCTTCTTCAATCATCACTTTCTATGGGCGCTCCTGTGCAGCTGCTTGGTGTCCTACAGGATATGCTTATATGCATGAATTCTTTAAAACTATGTTTTTTTAATAACTCTATCTAATTGTTTATGATATTTTTTCGTATGTGATCAAACGCACCTGAAAGGCATTATCCACTATTCACCTCTCCACTATCCATTTAAGGCAACGGAATGAATTTTGAGCTGTTTCGTTCTGAATAAGACAATACATTACTATTTTCTGAAGATCAAATACCTTGATATAAAACTTTGGTGCCATTCTCGATCATTGGCATCAGCTCGTGGAGGAATCGCTCCAGTTGATTCTCGCGGATGTCGAGCTTCGACAAATTCCTCGTGTACAGAATTTTCGGGATGGTGGGCAGTTTATTGCCGGCGACATTGAAAACAGTGAGGTTGACAGGAAGGCGCTTTGGCTCGAATTCGGTCAAATCATTGTAGGAAATATCCAACTCCCGCAGCGACGTCAGGTTTCCGATGACATCTGAAAGAAAACATTGTTTACTCGTAAATGCTCGCATGCCTCTTTCCGTAGGTGAAATCTCATGATTAATTCTCATATTTCGATGATTTTAGGGCGCCCTTAATTACTCACTTCCACGGATTTCGTTGATGATGTTGTGGCTAACGTTCAGAACTTGCACGCGTCTAGTACCGACGTTGAGCTCTGGCGTAAGGGCCGGCATGGCGTTGTAGCTTAGATCTATGGAACGCAGCTTATAAGGGACGTATGGATTGCTTGGGAACATCTTTCGGGTTACAAAAGCTATTCGATTATGGCTCAGGTTAAGCTGTGAAGATAGAAAAAAAAAATTTACCATGTGATCGTTCTTACATTTGTATACGCATGCGATAAAGAACATTTACAGGGCCCTTATGCCACGTCATCTACTCCATATATTATCTGAACAGAGTTTCCAGGGAAGGTGCTATATTCAATACAGGAGCAGAAACATTTATTTGAACTTGTAGAGGACGCATTCAAATATAAGAGAATTACTCTCACCTTAAAAATATTTAAAATAATTATAGCATAACAATTTAAATCATGGTGTGCACTTAAGAGTTTATTGAATGTCTGAAAATGTGAAGTAATTTTGAAAAGAGACACACATATAAAGAACAATGAACTACTGGGATGTAGTCGTTTTTTCCTTGATTTCGTTTTTCTACTGAATCCTTAACCTCATACATTTATAATATGAAACATTTCAAGAGATGTATATTGAATTTTCAAAAGCTTCATTTTATTTAAAAAAATCTTCATGTGAAGAAAAGCATTGATTCGGTAAATTTCCAATTAAAATTAGTATTCTAGTATAAATTAATATAATGATATAATTTAGAAAACGACAGAAATTTCAGCATTAGTAACTAAATTTGGGGTTTTCTAAGTTGATATTTATGTATATCTCTGAATCTGAGCTTCAAATAAAAAAATGATGAAACTAGTTGAATAAACAGTGACATATCAGGTATGACATGGTAGAATTTTATCATAATGAATATTGAAGAGTGCAATTTTCCACAAAAATAATCTTTATTACTACCCGGGTTTCGATGTTACCTCAGATACATCATCAGGTAAGAAGTGAGGCAAAATTCAAGATGTGTGTAAATAGTGAGTTCTGGGAGGAGTGGGGAGAGAGTGGGAGGTGCTAAGGAGAGCGGGGTAGGGGTATGGAAAAACCGGGAGACTGGTATATCCATACTCCCTCATTTCTTGCCTGATGATGATGTAGTAATATCAAAACCCGGGTAATGATAAAGATTATTTATGGAAAATTGTACATTTTTATATTCATTATAGTTGAATAGTCATTACACCATACATTTTATTGAATTTCAGCTATCTGTTATGTTTTTCAGAAAAGTTTTTCTTCACTATAAACGTGTAATAATTTAATTCTAAAACGTTGTTGTCATTATTCATTAGTAATGGATATATGACAATATATATGCTATGCAAATGAAGACATGAGTAATGAAAAGTGTAAATATTAATCGAAAATGCATTATACAATTTTTATCATACATTTTTGAGAGCTACATGCATGCGCAAAGACTTTTTGGAGAAAAGTTTGACAGTGTTAGAGAAACAATAAATCAATTCTGACTGAAAAAAACCTTAGGTTTTCTCAACCTTAATTGGTTTTTAAAAACCTTATTGGATTAAGGGCTTCAGTTTCTTGAATACAGAGAAACTATAAACGAAGACAACTTTAAAATATCTTTAACATTATTTCCATCACCATGTTTACATGCAATTTAAAATAAGAACTCTGTACCCTCTCAAGAGAAAGACAATCCTCTAGAAGACTGTTGGTTTTATTGTCAAGCTTCTCAATCTGATTGTAGGACAAGTCCAAGGATTGCAAAGATACCAATCCTGGAATCAAGCAGAAAAGGCAAGGAGGTTAGCCATGAGAAGAGAATCAAGCTTTACCTGTGATAAATACCAATTTGGGTGTTTTCATTACACATATATAATATAGAAAAATATATGTATATATGTGTGTGTATATATATACCTATATTTATATGTTTACCTATATCTATATTTATATACCTATACCTATATATTATACAGTTATATATCTTTTTTCTCATATAAATTTGTCGGTTTCCATCAATATTTTCTACCACATATTGTGTCGTCCTTTTATATGTTCCTAATTTACTATCATTTGAATGTTGTATTTTTGCCATAAGGCTGTTACTGTATGGATGTATATACATATATATCTTTATATATAGAAAATATATTTATTAAACACACACCAAGCAGCGTATGTCATGGAAAATAGTTTCAAAGTCATACATATTTCCAACAGCTATTATTTAAAGAAATATCATAAAAAATAATTATATTCTATAAAATTCGGCAAATTTCAACTTTCAGGTCTGATTTAGCCATTAATCAAGGTTTCACTAATTTCAGGAGATATCTTTAATTCTATGGTACAAGAGACTTTCCTAATTTTATTTTTTATCATTTGCTCTTAGCACAAAACTTTCTTCTGACCGTATTTACCTCTAAATAATTATATGAAATACTATTATTTCTCTTTACAAATTCAATGAATTTTTTAATGAAGATAATAAAAAACTATATCATACAATGAAAATATCCCATTCAACGATAAATAGGACAGGGAAGCTCAAAATTTATTACTACGAGTACTCTTGTATATTCAGCCACCAAAAAGGCATATTCGCTTTTTTGATTTATAGGAGAAGAGAAAAAAGTTTGTTACAGAAGCTAGAAGGAAAATTCGAAGAATGGTTTAATGGGTATTCAATAGCTCTTGCAGTCGTAGCCTAAATGTAGGTTAATTTTACCTTGGAACACGTCGTTTTTCAATTGACTTATTTGGTTTAGTGAAAGATCCAGTTTGAGCAGTTGCAGGAGTCCGTCGAACGCCCTGGGCTCAATTTTGGAGATGTTGTTCCTGGACAGCGACAGAGTTGAGATCACGGGTAGAATTCCAAAGGCTCTTCGCCCAAGGGTGTCGATCTCGTTCCCCGCTAAGGAGAGGTCCGACATGGAGCCAAGTCGTGAGAGAGAGCGGTGAGGCACGGTTCGCAAGCCATTACTGTCGAGCCTGAAACAAGTAGGAGTAGAGGTATGAATGAGTGTCGTGAATGAAATAGCCTATCTCATAAATATTGAGCCTGATAAATTTTAGGATCAATTAAGCAAGGCTTACTCCACGAAGAAAACTGTATTAAGAATCGGAATATATACACACATACTGATAATAAGTACCGTAAAATTCCGTTATAACGCGCCTCAGTTAACAGCGATTTCGGATATGCCGCGGATATCAACTTGTCCCCCAGAATGATTACATTGACTATTTTCTTTGTTGGTAGCAGGTAACTTTTTATCGAATTTTATCTCAACGTGCCTACCGACGCGTCGCGACAAGGCGGCGTTACTTCAAGCGGACATATCAGCGAATTCAAATCATAAAACATCTATTTCTATTGTACTTTGCAAATAAATTAGTTATAAAATTTATTTTTACAGGATTTTTATTGTTTCCCACGCAGTTTCCCGTTATAACGCGGTTCTAAATACCATCCTCTTAGATCCGAATTTTACTGAATTAATAACCGAATTTTACTGTATATATATATAGATATATAAAGGTTCCATTTCACTGACTGACTCATTGACACGAATTCCCGGATACTTTTACTCAAGCTATTAGACATAAATTTTCAGGAAACGTTCCTATTCCTTCGGTGAGTATGAAAAAATTTGAAAACTCTAAGAAAATGTCCGGTTTAGAGTTCAGAGACGTTCTTTTTTTTACATTCTAAGCAATAGGAAAATGAGAGTCTTACTATGCACCGCAAGTTTCATTCATTCTTCATAATATGAAAAAATTGGGATAGGAGCTTCGGACTTGGATTAAAACTTTAATGGAACAATATAATTTCTTATTCTATCCATGTTTATTAATAACTCAGTCTGAAATTCTAAGAAATTCCGTTAAAATGCGAAAGTTGTACGTTTTTATCGGTTTTTAAAAACTTGGTTGCTATGGATGCCCTCTTGTTGCGCCCAGCGGTATATGCCGCTTAAGCATGAGGAAAGAGACATTCCGCCTTACTTATAGTTCATTATTGATGTATATTTGAACGCTACTAAAACTGTTAGTTAAATTTCGGTAACGTATTATAACATTCATGCCGAGAAATGACATTTACTTCTTATCACACTGTTTCTCTCATCCGTATTCTTTTAATACGTTTTCCTTACTGGCTTATTGTAGTAATATTGGACTCCCTAATTTTTCCAATTTTTAATATATGCCCTCTTTTTATATAATATATTTGCTCCTATTACCTTGCTAAGTGAAATCGCCATTTACTAGTTATTACATAACGACGTTCTTTAGGTAGAAGAAGAGACTATCTAGTCTCAACTCCGCCACAATAAAGGCATATTAGTATTAATGTTTACTTATTACTTCCTAATTTCACAATTTTTTACATGATACCATCTGAAACTATCACTACGAAGTAAACAGAGGATACCATTCAGGTAATTTTGGCCAACTTATCTTGAAAGTCCCCAACGCACGAAGTTATTATCTTAATGGAGAGTTCACTGAGGAGGGCGTCACCTGGTGGAATACCATAATGAAATAAAATACCTATAGGTATTTCCGCCTCTGTGTATTTCCACAGAAAAATATGACACGACGAGATGATGACGATTATCGTCGAAACCGGTCGTGTCTTATGTTTTTCCGCGAAAATGCATAAAGGTTATTACTTATATTTTGTTTCTTAATGGAAAGATTCCTAAAAAAAATTTGTCCATCCTTACATGAATCTGATGACTGGTTCCTTGTTCACGGCAATACCCCTTCCAATAAAGCCAAAATCTTCAAGGGGAGTTAGGGGTGCAACTTATCGCTATTGTCATTTAATATGTATATAGAGAAAGCAGTCGAGGAATGCAAAAACGAATGCATAAAGGGAGTCAGAAAAATGAACACTGTATCTAAATGCTGAGATTTACTGATGATATCACTTTTAGCAGACAAATAAGAGACATTAAAAATATCTGTAGTAGGAAGGGGCATAATTTCACTTGAAAATAATTAAAAAGGACACACAATCATACAATGCAGTCAAAAAATTTACTGCGGAAAACAACACATTAATATAAATATTGTAAAATATGGAACGCATCTGAAGCAAACAAAGATATTTACATATTTAGGAGGTAACATCACAGAGAATGGAAGACTAGCTGACTAATAACAGAAGAACGACAGATATAAAAAGCAGACTAGCTCAAACAAGAATTGCCTTCAATAATAAAAAAATTATTAACATCAAAATATAAATAAGTTAAGATTAAACAGAAATTCATGAAATGCTCCATATATGAAACAAAAACTTGGTCCATTAATAAAATACAAACGTAGAATAGAAGCCTCTGAAATGTGAGGAGCGGTATTATTTTTGTTTATAGGGTGCTTCGACGGCCATGGTCATTTCGCACCTCTTCAATTCATAGAAAAAACCCTTCTGGACAATCACAACACCCATGCCTTAGGCGGGATTCGAACCCGCGTCCTTTGGGTTAGCCAGGGAGCTAGCCCTCTACCCACCAGGTTAACCCGGTCGGCATGTGAGAAGGAGAAGTGCAGAAAGACTATCTTGGTGAATCAAGATAAGTAGCAGTAGTAGCATTTTTGCTTATAGTGCTTCAACAGCTATGGACCTCCTCCATTCGTAGAAAAAAAAACCCTATTGGAGAAACACAACACCCATGCCCTGGGCAGGACTCGAACCCGCGACCTTTGGGTTAGACGGCTAGAGTGCTACCCACCAGGCTAACCCGGCCGAGACAGAATAAATGATGAAGAGGCCCCAAAGAATGTTAAAAGAAGAAGGGAGTTAGTGGACACCGTGAAACAAAGAAGAGGGAACTGGATTGAGCATAATAGGTTCATCATCAGTTTTAAAGAAGCTACAAGGGAATTTAAAGTATGGCAGGCAATATAGAGCAATGGAAAGGAAAAATGACAAATGCCAACCAATCAGAAGATTGACAAACAGAGAGGAAGAAGCAGAATTTCTAAATAATGATCTCAGTGCAACTCCTTTACAATAGTAGTATTTGGGTTTTTTTTGGCGCACTGACATCAAGGTCATTAGCGCCGTCCTTTACAATAACTGTATTTTGTTTGTCCCACTGACTTAAGAGTACCAAGCAAATGAGAGAGAGACGTGTTTTTGTCTTTGTCAACAGGATGGAGTATTTCAAATTATACACAGCCTACAAGGATGCAGTATTCCGTCATGGCCACAATCGACTTCACCGAGGTAACGATGGTAATTCACCAACTTTGCAAGATTTATCACTGCCGAAGGGGAGGAAGTAGAAGACTTAATAAGCAGGTCAGTGAATCTTAATTGGTTCATGATATACTGATTTAATAGCCATTATCCCTTCTAAGTTATCATAGAACATCTACGTATACACTGAACTAGCATCATAAGGTATCGAATAAGTATTAAAACACCTTTATTATGTAAAATTAAAAAAAAACAACCACTAATTAATATTCTTCTTAAAAAGTCATTCCAATTGATAGATTACACTAAAAACAAAATATATTTCATATATGAAGTACAGTACATTCCACATGTACTGGAATATTCGGATTATCAGTAAAATGTTCAAAATTCAAGTAATGAAGAGCGATATTATGTTTTCCAAAATTCACCATCAGGAGGCTAATTAGTTTTTGTTGGAGAAGAGGTTTTTCATCTGTCTTATCGACAACTACTCTGAGTTTAATTAGCATGCAGTAGTAAATATAGGGTAAATATTCCTCTTAAAACTAGATCTTGAATTTTTTAATAATGTATTTAAATAATGTAAGTGATGATCAATAGATATTATAAAATCGTGGCCAACACCATCATCTACCGGAAATACCATGAAAATAAATGTTTAAAAAAGATTGGGTGAACCTCAAATCCAACATAGGATGAATATAGTTGTAATGGAACCACCCCTTCCTCCCCTTAGAACCCTGCTTTTCCTGGTTGAGGGCGAAATAAAAAAATCCATTATGATTGGAAAAAAATCACTCGAAAAATTAAACAGCTTTCACAAAATATATGAATACATTATGTTTAAGTACTAATAATGCAAAATAAATTCGTTCAATTTGTGCATGGTAAATCTACCTCTTTTATTTTTTTTTTGTTTTACCTATAACAATGATTGTGTTCATTCGTGTGGAGTACCAAAGGTATACGGTCTGCATTAAGAAGCAAAAAATAGTGTCAAATCCTAAAAGTATTCTACTAAGAAGACAACGCCGTAGATTATTGGCTCTTGCAAGTATCGTATGCGCTGATCCTCAGGTGGTTTTCAAGTGTGACTATTGGCGAGGCTTAATTATATACCCCAAGTTTATTTTGCGTCGCAGAGGTCGTTTTCATAAAAAGCGTAATTTTTGCTGCTCTTCAACCCTCTAATATTCCTCGTCGTTCCTCTCCCTTTTTGTCGTTGAGGCTTCTTAGTTATTGTATGAAGGATGCTATTAACTACTTACTACTACGAGTTATTAGGCGATTCCAGAAACTTATAATTTCTAAACGTCCTATTTAGATTTAATGTTAAATTAACTGAGTTTTAAGCTCCGCGTACCTTCTGCCTTCATTCATGCCACGTGAATTGCCTATTTTTTACTTCCCTCTGGATTTATTTCCTAAAATTCCTCCTTACACGCTCTTCATTATCCCATCACCTATTTACATTGCTACCAACCACTTTTCATATCTTCTCTGATTTCTACTTACGCCCAACTACCCTCATCAGCCTTTCCTGATAACTCTTCGTTTTTCTTCCTTTCTGTTCATATTACCTCCGCCGTCTTTCGGCTCACTCTCACCGCAAAATCCACCAATCTGCGCTCAACTCCACGACCATGTTTCTAGACCAGAATTCTATGCTCCAAGTCAGATCATTCATTAATCCTTACTCTGGGTCCTGACCCATAGCACTTCTCCTCGATCCTCCTTCTTGTGGACGCTTCATTTCGCCTATACTTCAGCTCTTGCTTCTATGTCCAGTTTCTGCAAGCATGCCAACAAAGGTTACGACCTCAGGCTTCGCTTCGTGGGAGTTATGACTATCCATAGTCGAAATAAATGTATATCGTGCTTTTACACAAATTTGACTATTTCGTACAACTCGTTTCTCCATTATACGGCATTACATACTAATAGTACAATACGGAAGTACCTAATGCGGTGAAACGAGTTGCATAACGCAACAAAATCTATGGAAAAGTACGATATACATTTATTTCAATTATGTATACCAAGTGACCGAAGTCTGTCTACCAGTTATAATGTATGTCATTCTTTTAAATTATAAGAGATATGCGAGATAGTGGAGACTTTTGTGAATCCCATTATGATTATAGGATGAGGAGGCCGGCCTCGGTGGCGGCGGGGTAACGTCCTCGTCTGCCAACCAGGAGAACGCGGGTTCGAATCCCGACTAGGTGGGTTTTTCAATCTTCACCTAGGGCATGGATGTGTGTGTGTTTCGTCATTGTTATTTATAAATGTTATAGCGGCCCATTTCATTGAAATACTAAAGAACATCTCCATTAAGAAAAAAGAAATCATGGTCATCTTTGACATGGTGTCGCTC
>WURS02453385.1:0-14045 GCA_011762765.2 Rhinocypha anisoptera
TACCAATAAACAGTTCTCCAGTTATTAGCCAAAGTTTTAAATGATCCTGAATAAAATTACTAATAACCAGTACTTGTTCATTCACCGTCAACAGGGCATGGAATATTTTTTCTCAAGAAATAGAACCACAGTGAAATATTTTCAACACCCAATAGAATCAGGAATTTAATTTATAATCCCTCAAGGTATTATTAAAAATCTGCGAGCTAGTACCCTACATTTTATATTCACAACCATATTTTAAATAGGCATTTACAATATCTTTCCGTTTTATTAATTGCCAATCAGTCCACCTATCTCCATCGGTGGTAGCAGATCGGCGACAGTGGTCCGCACACGAGCACTTCAAAATGAAATGGCATACTGAAAACCATCTTACAACATTGAAAATCACGAGAGAGACAGAGAGACAACCTTCGAAATAATAAAGGCATCGACTTTATATAGGCAACGAAATAATATTTAACTTGGCCTCAATCCCAGTATTGAGATGAGTATTGTATTAGAAAACAGTACATTGGTAACAAAAAGGGTATTGACACGAGTCAATTAACATTTGGTCAAGACAAGACTAAGGCAGATTAGTGAAATATTGCCGCAAACGTGCGGTTTTTGAAGAAAATAGCACAAATATTAGGCGGAGGTTTCGAGGCATGTGTAGGAGGGTGATGAAACAACGAAATTAAGGATATTTTTTGTACTAACAATTATAGCTAAATTAACATTATAGCATTAACAATATACCACGGCAAAGATAGAAAAATAGATAAAAAACGTTTCATTAGAGTAAAAAAAAGGAGATAAATCGAATGACGGAAATATTAAATGGGAATGAGATAACATTGGTAATTTGGCATTTAATTAGGGTGTGCAGAAACAACTATTAGTCTAATTATCTTATACAGAAAGGAAGACGTCGAAAGTAATCAGAAGTTGGGAAGACATAACAGTATTTTAAAGGTGCAATCAAAACCGTAACCAATGACTTTACAGTTATCAATGAGAATGGTTTCGATGAAGGAAAAAGAGACAGAAAAAATACTCAAAAGCACGCTGAAGGCATAGTAAGGTTCAAAACCAAAAACTTTGACCCGAAATTATCGAAAAATACAAGGATCTTTCCCCTTGCTTTTTTTTATTAACTGAATATCATTTTTATGCCCTAGTACCGTACCAGTCGCTGAACTCTTAACCATGCAAGTACTAATTATTACCCCATTTTCAGTTGTGTATGACTGCTAATAAATCAATTAATTTGCACTGTTGCAAGAGGATAGCACCACCCATATTAAAAACTGGATTACCTCAGGTTAAGCCTAAACGCGAAACATCCCGTCAATTTTAGAACCAGAGAATAGAGAAATCAGTTCGACTACTTGAACAATTAATGAATTTGAACAAAGAAAACGAAGCAGATTCCAAACGGATGGAATAAATATTTCTCCCGATCACTTTCCTCCAAGTATTGCTTAAATGTCTTCTACTCAGAAACAAAAAACAACAGCTGTCGGAAGGAGTATATCAATATGCCAAAATTCCCTGAGAAAAATTTAATAATATTACAGCTTTTATCTCTACCTTAATGTCGTCAAATTTATGATTCGAGACTAGAAACAGAAAATGGTAGGACTGAGTTCTTTCAATCATCTTCTATTGAAAAAAACGACTGGAGATGTATGGAAAATGTGCAAATTATTATGTCCTTACGCTCGAGTTCGTGAGATTACTGCAGAAATGGAAGTTGACGATCAACAAATCAACAATGAAGCAGCACAACTGTGAAGCTATTCGCGATCCTCTACGGAAATAATGAGTAACGGTTATCCCACATCAACCGGTTGTCGAGATAACTGAGAGAGATTAGTGCTATATGAATGTGCGATTTGAAGGAGATCTGTTGGGATAGACTGGGAACAGGCACTAATATACTCACCAACTCTTACCTTTCTTCTGCTATCGTAATAGAGATGCACTTTCACAAACATTCCGGTCACAAAATCGTAGGTAAATAAATTAATGGCACATATGAAAGCATAAAAATCTTTATTTTAGCAAATGAAATCATCGAGGCGCGGGGAACATCAAAATACACTTACTTGCGAATGCAAAAAGAAGTGGTTTCCTGGTATTTTAACCCCGATTTCATTTAGGTTTAAGGGGAAAACGTAATTTTCCACAAAATGTATTCTAGATACAATGGGTTTCACCGTGTAACGTCATTATCAGCTACCAAATACATTGTTTCGTTTGGATGATTAGTGTATATATACAACTTCCAAAACGTAAAGCCTAGAACTAAAAGAATTATTCCATAGCAACATCATTCACCACGACTACGAAGACAAGGTTTTACTGTAAAGTTCAATACAGTGCGACGAAAACAAAAGTATACCATATTAAAGTATTACCCGAAAGGCGTTTGCGTGAATTTCATCGGCGAGAATTTAGCATCAGCTATTTAAATGTTAAAATGTATTTTTAATTGAAAAATACGAAAACATCTACATTTTCTAAGGATTTCCGAACGCGAGACAGTTTAACCTTCCTCTTTCAGGTTTTTACAAGGACTGAATAATCGAAATTAAGAAAAATATTTTGGTGTAAGAAACCATTAACGAAACATGGCATGGAAAAAATTGTTTATTTGCATCCGTCATGCTTTGTTTTTTGGTGTACTTCATTGATTTATTTCTTGCGTCCATTAGCATAAATAAACAAAGCTAAGAATTGAAAGTTGGAATTCAATTTTTTATACTATTTGGATTTTCTATTTCCAACATTAATTAAAAAATAAAATAAACCGATTAATATAAAATAATCATTTGACAGAAAATAAAAGTTTATCAGCACCTACAGGTTTTGAAACATTTTTAGATGATCTACTGATATGTATATTTTTTCCACTTCGAGAAATTTCTTTTAGATTCAGCTGGGTAATATATTACATATGTAAATTATGTATAATACTTTTATCCCTAATACATCAAATGGATCATTACTACAAAACCATGCCCAAACTTTCAGTATTTTTTCTATAATCATCCTTTTAACACAAACAAGTAACATTGTAACACAAAAGAAAAAGGTTAAGTTTATGTAGAGCTGGCAAATGGTGTTATAAGTATTCTATTCTATGTACTTGAAGTGGCTTTTAATAAAAATTCCAAGCGTGAAAACTTTTAAAAAATTAATAATAAAGCACATGTGTAATTAGTACAAATGGAGAATAGTAGTTGTGATTCAATTAATTCTTGTGACCAAACAAGAAGTGTGGATACATTGATATCTTAAATTCACTTTACCGTATTAAGATAATTTGGAATCGCTTAGCGTGAACTGAAATTCTCCCTATTTGGAATTTTATATCAACCAAGTTGGTTACAATAATGACACCAAGATTGCATATTATGCATATTGTAGATTAACTTTAGAATGCTATAATTAAAAAAATAAGCTGAATATATTTATGGAGGGTATGAGGAAAAACGTATTCTGTACATAACTCGTACAAGAATAAGTGGACTCGCCTGTTAAATATCTAAGGGAAATATTTTCCCCGCTATATTGAGCAGTGTAGAAATAGTTTCCTGATTTACTGGTATAATAACAGTTAGAAAACCAGTAATTTTGAAAATTGAGTGAGAGAAGATACTGGCAATTATTAATCTAGAGTGTTGATTGCAAGCCCCATAAGGTCAAAGTGAAAAGAAGATTTTGCATATTTATTTGTAGAAAGTTATTTCAAATGGGACAGAGTTGATTCAAAAGTAACATTCACAGATTATAATTACTCAAGTAATTACTTTAACCAGGTGTACAACTTGTGAAAAGAATAGCAAAAGAAACTGAAAGAAGTTAAAAATGCATTACAGACCAGAAATCAACTTCATATTCCGAGATAAATGACATTAAAATAATTGATTATAACTAAAAGCTTAGCTAAAACTAAGGGCGTCGTCAGGGGGGGTAGCTGCCTCGACTAGAAAAATTACGGTGAAAACTTAAAAAGGAATAAATTAATTTGGAAAATTTACGAAAAAGAGCTTGTAATTAAAAATCAGTCTGTTGTATGAAAGGAGATAAGCAAGTATACCTTTTTAATTAAATATATAATATACGGGAATATATGCTTCCAGCATCATCTTTTTTGTGAGCTCATTAAAATTTTAAGCTTGGAAGCTTGGAAGCTGGTGACGCCCATGGCTGAAACCGAAACCAAATATTATCGCCTGCGAAATTAATTTCGGCTAATTTGGTTAGGTGGCACTCTTGATTTCTTACGTATGAGGAGTAGAGTTTCCATCGCTGCGACCTTCTCGTAGATGGTGTCCTTCTCTTCAGATGTTAGGCACCGGAAATTATTTCCAAAATACATCCGCATTGCCTTTCGAAGTACAACCGCATTCAAAAAGTAAATTTTCTTTTGATCTGAAGTCATTGATCGATGTATCATCGTCCATCGAGCATACATCCTGAAATATTTACATATATCAATTTTAGTGATTTCATTGAGTGCTTACATGAGATATGCTAGATCTAAATATACCAGATAAAATATTCAGGGAAGTGACTCCCTCAGTGGAGTTCCCCATCAACTATTCATTAATTGATTTGTTGTAGGTATAGCAATACGCATTAAGTTAGAGCCCATTACAAAGGCAAGTCAAAACAGATCGAAGGAATACACATTTTAAGAGAGAAAAAACATATCACACAATTGTCTATAATGAATTAGCAGAAAAACATAAAATAGTGTGTGCAATGACTAACTATTACCAGTATAAAAAAAATGGTCCAGCGAATAGAACAAAACTATGTATTTACGCACCATACTTCAGCCAACAGCCGATACACTCTAGTAGCACTGAAGACATTTTTTACAAGGACGAGCAAGAACCTAGGAAAAATAATCCAAAGAATAAATATTTCAAACAGGGTTAACCAATTTAAGGAATGTTATGGAATTGCAAAAAAGGCAGTTTTTCATCATCATAATATTAACACAGCAAATTTCAAGCCAAGTTACGCAAGGAAAGATTTAAGATGGCTGCCGCCAGGCGCAGACGTATAAACGAAATGGATACCGTGAAAAAGCGATGGCCCAAAATTAAATTTTTCAATTGAGATAAAACACTATTTTGAACAATATTTAAAGAATTGGGATACTTACTCGAATTATCTGCATACACATGTTCACATAAAATTCCTGTGGTGCACGCAAACCACAAACTGCAATTCAACAAATTCGAGATAAATAAAATCAAGTTATAATACATTTAGGCATGTACAATGGATTGTTGCAGCATGAATCGTTTCACACGGAAATGAAAGGAAGTTGAATTAACACACTTTCTGAAATACACCATTAAATATTCTGAAAAAACTCCACAAACTCCCAGACATTGGCTTACACACCGTACACAAGGAGTGGAGTCCGGTAACCAAGGAACAAGAGCTCCCTCTAGAAAAGTGAAACGAAATACAATTTGGAACAAGTGAAAATCGCAAAGCGAAAATACCCTGGTGGGTCCAAGGTCCTTAGCGTGTACTCTATAGACCTTGAGGTTGGTCGACGCGGATTAATAAGCTAGCCATTCGAGGCCACCTTTTGTAAAAGGATAAGGAGAAGAGGGTGAGAAGTATCGTCGAAATTTTTCCCTCTTCTTTCGCCAACTCCACTTGTTTCTTATTTTCTTTCCCATTTTATAACATACACCAAAGGTGCTATAGTATATACAGACGGACAGGACAGGGCGCTTCTACCTCCCAAGAACTTTTTGTACTTTTAACTGGGCTCATGTTCCCAGTCAAATGGAGTCAGTAACTCCCTCCAGAAAGCGGACTGTGAATATTACACCGGCCAAGAAGTTTAAGGAGGCTACCTGTCGAACTTGGCTTGACGAAATGCTTATCCAAACTTGATATAATTGAATACCTGTGGGATATAGGGACCGCGTTCCGTTGCGCCCACATCCCAAATATATTTGTCCTCCGGTAAAAGAAAATGTTAAAATCTATTCGTTTGCCTATAAGTTTCATTGACGTCCCCAGTGTTCATCTCTTTTTCTTAAAACCCGGGAATAAGATGAATTTCAGAAATTGTTCAGGCATTAAACCGAGACGAGCGAAAATTATTTACCAGAAGAGATACTCCTGCGAAGCTACTGCGACTTCCGCTATTCACGCACTGATCCCTTTGGTAGTCCAAGAAGGACAGAGGATAGGGAATATGGATAGAAATGGTAATACATAAATAAGTAAATAAATGAGGGAGGGGAATGTTGCTCCCCCCCACCACCACTCTAAAAACGAAGAAAACCACGCCGAGAAAGAACATCACCCCTCAGCGAAGGCTATCGAAATCTGTTATTCCTTTTTGCAATCAACAAAACAAAAAAGCGTTGATCAAAATGTTATAGGATTCGCGATTCAAGGACTGCACAATCGAGCGATTCATTGTCTTGCCATCTGTAAAAAAAATCCACAGTACTCAAGTAGTATTTCTTTGTTAGATGAGGGTGTTTACTAATACCAAGTCCGAGGGAGTAGTAAAAATCAAACATCAGGGTGGGGAGGAGCAGTTTCTTTCCACTGCTCTGTCTACGGTTTGCCAGGAAGTTGAGGTACTTGAGTGGGTCTTAGCCGAAGTGCCCAGACGCTTTACCGGGAATTGAATTCGGCATCCCTCCCCCCGGCCGACCAATAGCCAGACGCTCTATCCAAGACCTATAGAATGTGCATGAATGAATAAAACGGAATGAGGTCAGGTGTGTGGAACAGGACATAATGTCGATGAAAATCTTTCTCTAACACTTGCAGCCGACCGGGTTAGCCTGGTGGGTAGCACGCTATGTTTTTGGAGGTGGTGCGGAAATTTAATTTGCGCGATACCGGGAAAGGTGTCCCTGGGGAGTGAGGGACTCGGCCAAGGTTTCAGCTCAGCCACTAAAAACCTCACCAGAGGCCACGGGCTCGAGTTCCGCCCTTGGGATGGTTGTTGTGTTCACGGATGGGTTTAATCTTCGAACTGAAGATGTGCAAAATGACTAAGCCGTCTACGCACCCTATAAACAAAAATACATACTCTACTAAAAGTTGAGAGAATTTGGAATGAATATTAAAGAAAAAAGCGATGATAGCTTAGGTTAAAGAGTTGAAAACGGTAAATGATAATTCTGAACGAGTCAATGAAGGAAAAAGGAGGAAAAAGACTCGGAAGAAGACGAGTCTTTTTCCGATTCAGTGATATCAAAAACCTGCCGTTGGGCATAAAACAATAATTATAATATATATTTATTACTTCTAACATTAAATGTATACAGACTTCATTCACATAGACATTGGAAGCTTCAGATGGTCTTTAAGGTAATACCTGTATCAAGACTACTTTCAATTTAACGTAACATGCGAAGCCTACAAAAGAAAACCACAAAAAATATGTCGGCACACACAAAAATTTAAATCATATGACATAAGGACATATTATTTACCTCGTAGTACTCCGTCAGGTCTCGTGGCATTGAGGGAATGGTGTTTAGGATGAGTGACTGAGTGGTTGTTGGGAGTTAAGGTTTGGGTTCAATCGGGGTTTATAATTCGTCGGGAGAGGATTTCATAAAAAAATGTCTGCACCAGGACTCGAACCTCAAAGAGGGAGGGTTGGATAGGGGGAGTGATAGGAAGACGGAGCGTCGAGGGTGTGGTTGAGGGAGATGGAGGGAGGTAGTGAGTGAGGGGTGAAGGAGAGTGGGGAGAGTGACAGAGGGGTGAGGAGAATATGAGGGAGATGAGGAGAGGGAGAGACAGGGAGGGAGGGATGAGAGGGAGAGGCTCGTCGTCCGCATACACGGTCCCGCCAAAGCAAGATCCGAGTCGGGGAAATGCCGCTAGGCCTCTCGCCCCAAACATCCTTCCTCCTCGATGCCACGACATAAGAGTCTCAACGTAATGGCCTGCCGCTACGCTAACCGCTCGCACGAGTCCATCGGTGCAGTCAGTCAGGGCATTTGTCAATCGCATTTATTCTTGTTCCACTCCGCTTGATGATTTCCATCACTGTGGGGAACCATCTCACCCTTCAAAAAAAACACCCATTCTGTATTTGACGTGTCTTGAACGGGGGCCACCGCCCGATTGACGTGAGATAAAGCCGATGTGAAACGAGAAACCAGAACGGGGAAACTTGCATCCAGCCGACCGCGAGGGGGGCGGGGCCGGCGTGGCGGGTTTACTCGTTAATCCCGGCCTTCAAACCCAAAGCAGGACTGATACTAGAGGGATAGAACGCTGCTAGGCTGCTCACTTTAACTCTACATGGATATAGGTGCCGCTACAGTTACAGTTTCAGTTAAAACTGTCATCATATTCACAGTTGAGCACAGATATGATGAGGTCAGTTAATTTAGAGCGGATGCCTCGTACGTTTTGATAGTAGACAGAAATGTTAGCCTTAACCGAGGTTTTACTTCGTTTTTTGACTTCACGATCTTTGGGCATCCGTATAAATACTTAATTGTTAGCCCTGTATCGCGACTGTTTATTCTTTCTCTTAAATATTCCCTCTTAAGAGAGGGAATACTTACGAAGATTTCGCAAGTATTCCCTCTCGGCTTCTGTCTTGTCAGAAACAATCTTCATGTTGGTTGGATTCTTAGCCCGATGAAGATATAGTTTCTTGGCCGAAGCCGGAGAGTCTTAAATCACCTTAATTGGACGAATCCTTCCAGTTTGTAATTTCCCCAGGCGATAAGTACGAATATCACTCGTAGGAACATTAGGGTCCATATATAATGAATAAATTTGAGCACTTTTCTCATGTCTTCGTCATTGGATTTCGTTTCTTCACAGTTAAAAATAATCATATTCGAAGCACAATACTTTCTCTTGTTCATTTCGGTGATGAACGACTTCATGTTATGTTTTGGATCAATGTGGATTTGGGTTAGCACGGCCGGGCAGCTGACGGATTTGCTCTTTAAGTGCATCAACCTTATTCTTCAAACTGAGAATAGGTGATTTTAATTCAGTATTGATAGCTGAGCTATTATATGAATCTTTCGGCTTTGGCGCAGTTTTTGGGCTACACTGAAGGAAGAACCAAACCACATCCTATTCACTCACCAACAATTTGAATGAGCTATTCGATGTATATTAAGTATTTAACCAAAAGTTGAGTCAGTCTTGCCTGCCAGTAACTGAAATTTGCTGACTTATTTGTTCAGTGAAAAATTTATTCCATTGGAGTATTATGTACGATATATTTTGTAAACTTGAATTGATTCTATTGTCATTGAGACTTTTGAGATGTAAATACTTCGAATGATAGGGAAAATAGAGTGAATGTCGATGGGGACATAGAAGTAGTTACCAAAATTCAATTGACATGTACTATCTATCATTATAGTTTTGGGTAAGAAATAATTGGGGTAATTTACTGTTGCCTACCTCATAAGGGTTTTTAAAGAACACGGCACCACTTACGTGGCCTGGAGGATCAAAGACCTGGAAATCAAGAGGGCTTTACAACCACTTCATTGGGGACCCTAAGTGGCTTCCTTTCATATGGCTACTACTTTTAGATCAATCTGGCATAATTACTGCAGCATGCACAGTTTTATGGATCATTGGAACGCATATAAACACCCACCACATCAAGGTCTATTGAGAGGGAATGATATATTTACGTATTTTAAATTCAAACATCTTTATATGAGGATCTTAATATCGTGAAGATATGACTTGACATATAACACACTCAGGCTTGGGATAAAAATAGATTGATGGTTTTTTAAAAAATAACTTTTATAATTCCAAAACCATCAATCTATCATGGATTTCCACAAGGTGACGGCCTCCACAGTGAACTTTGTTCTAAGTGGTTGTTTTGAGTTATATTTAAATTTTCCCATAGTTCACAACATGTTTCTGCTTGAGACTTTTAATGTTTTTGCACGAAAGATGCTTGCGTACTTCCTCATTTATGCATGTGCGCAATTAGTGTACTCAATAATATACGAAGGTTTGTAAGTAATAATGCGTAATGACCCTGAAAATTAATATTATATTAAATCCTTCTTCAGGTGCATTCGAATCACCATGATTCCTTTCCAACAAGCGTAATATTTACCACCCTATCCTTCACCTACTCACCATCATTCCATTGGCTATTTAAATTCCGGACATGCCTACTTAGATGTGTAACATTATTTCCTTGCCCATAGCTGGGTCTATCCTTTGTCTTTCACTCCCTCCACTCTTTCCAATACTGCAACGGAAGTTACCAATAGCAGAGAGAGAAATCTGCTGGAGTGTGTTGCAATATAGGCCAGAAAAGGTGAGTTTACAATTACATATGGGGCGAGCGGAAGGAGAAGATGACCACTGTTGGATAAGGCGTGGCCGGAAGGGATAGTTTCAGCCAACCAGATGGCGTGCGAGGTAGACTGAAGGCCAGAGGGCAGTCTATTTGCGTCCTACATTCGATAAGATAGAACTCAAGAGCCCGCCCTTGTGTACTCTTATGGAGAGTAGTAATCATGAATAAACAAGAAGATAAGGAAACAAAGCCGGGAGAAACTGGTGGAGGTGGATGTATAAGGTGAGACCGCACACAACAATGTTTATTAAATCATTAACTACTTTAGAGGGAAGCAAAGATTTATCTGATAAACAGTTGACAGTATCCACCAAAAATCAGATTTCAATCTAATCTAATTGGTATTTATATTGGTTTGTGTTGATTAGTTTTATTGGTGAAACTACTCCACTACTACTTTGAGCCGACCGGGTTAGCCTGTTGGGTAGCGTGCTCACCTGCTAACCCAAAGGTCGCGGGTTCGAATCCCGCCCAGGGCATGGATGTGGTGTTTGTGCAGATGGGTTTTTCTATGTATTGAAGAGGTGCGAAATGACCATATAAGCCGTCGAAGCACCCAATAAAAAACAATAATACTACTACTACTTTGATATTACTTGTTGAACTGCCTAGTTGTTCACATGTTTTTGTCTGGCCAGGGGGATGATTTTAGATGTGTTGAATTTTTATTGGTGAATGTTTGAGCTATATCTCTATAGTAAGATAAACGATGGAATTATTGAAAGATTTCGAATACAGTTAATTATCATGAAGTAGTATTGTGGGAATGTCATACGTATCCAGGCCTGTGAGAAGGGAGATTAGAAAAGAACCGAAGGAAATTAAAAGTGTCAGTTATTTTTTATCTCTTCCCCTGGAAGCGAAGAAAAATATATATGATGACGACTTTTATAAAGTTACAGAATAACCGGGGTCACCTTCTGACAAGAAAAGTGTTATCATAGTCCGCATGAAATTGGCAAGTTAGATCACCAGGTCAAAATATGTCATATTCAGCTGAATAAGCTGATTTCTATTCGTGTCAAATCCAATATCAAAATTCATAACGTCTCTACACACGTCATTATAAAACTCATTCAAACAAGACTGTTTGAAATGGGAAAACCAAATTATAAACTTTACTAGAACGACAGATTCATATACTATTTCAAAATGGAGGCAACTTCCTTTAAAACCATCACTCTCATATATCTCCAGAGTGCGAATTAGGTGAAATTGGAAAATTGAGAACATACTAGCACTCACAGATTTTTCCAGTAATAGAATAGGAATAATGGAAGAATAGTTGAATGTCATGAAAACTAAACCTCCTACTTTGTTGTCATCAAATCAGTAGATGAGATACGTTTAAAGTCATGGAAAAGCAAACCAGCATGATTAATTCGTCCTTAAATTTTTTTTCCTTGCTTCAGATGCACCGAGTGGGATTGCGCTAATGATTGCATTGCCGTGGGATTTCCCAAAAGCACTGCGTGTTTTAAAAACCACATCAAAGGGTTATTTGAGCCAAGACCAACGCAAGGGGTCAAGTCAAATAATTGAGAGTTACTTAAAAGTAGAAACTGACATGGGGGAATCACGTTCATATTTTATGTGAAACGACGTTGAAGAGACTCCTTTTCTTTACCCGAATGAAAGGTAAATGTACAGACGAAAAATATAGGGAATACTACTATCAATAGTTATTCCACTTTTCAGCCGCTTCCTTATATTACCGCTCTCCACACTCCTCGACGGTCCTGACAAACAACCTTCCCCACCGCCATTCCACAATCCTTAATCCTTTCGGATATTCTGCTGCTCAAGATTATCTGTCAATGGTCTCTCACGCTGTCTTTTTCCTGGTCGTGACCGATCTGAAAGAGACTTGGCCATCTATCTCTCTACTCATTAAAAGCTGAACTAAAGAAATGGGCATTAATAAATTGTAGAGGAATTAAAATAAGTTTTGAGTTTATAGGCAAAATAAATAATTTCGTAAATGAGCAGCACTATTTATTTCGCTGACCGGGGGTAGCGCACTCGCCGGCTAACCAATAGATCTCGTGTTCCGAGTCTCGCCTAGGCCATGGGTGTTATGTTAGTCCCATAGGGTTTCTTTCCTATGATTTGAAGAGCTGTGAAATGGCCATAACCTTTGAAGCTCCCAATAAACAAAAATACTACTACATACTTTGTATTTTAGTTAGAAGTTTTCTCGGGTTCCAACCGGGTTTCGACGGCGTAATCTGCCATCGTCTTCAGAGTAAGTTTTCACCACCATGAAGACGATGGCAGACTAGGCTGTCGAAACGTTGGTGCCTACAAACACCCTAACCCGGTTGGAAACCAGAGAAAACTTCATCGTAAACATTCACCGGGAAAACCTAAGGACTTTCATATGCATTTTACTGTTTTAACTATCATATTTTGTGAAAATAAATTCTCCACGCTGAAAAATTAGCCGTGGCACTTCCGGACAGGTATTTGCCTCCCTAAGAACCATGTTGGTTACCATAATTAAATAAAATGTTTTTGTTACATATGTCATATGATCTCAAGGAAAATATTTGCGAAATGCTTCATTTGGAGTGTAGTATTGTTGGAGTTGGAACCTGGACGAACAGGAGAAGAGAAATACTTGTGGACTGAAAAGGTGAAAAATGAAGAGGTGTTGGAGAGAATAAAAAAAGAAAGAATAAAAGAAATAAATGAAAGAAGAAAGAAATAAATGAAAGAAGAAAGAAATAAATGAAAGAAGAAAGAAATAAATGAAAGAAGGATCATGGGGGTTATAAGATGGAGGAAAGGGAACTGGATGGGGCATATTTTAAGAACTGACTGCCTGATGAAAACATCAATGGAGGGAAAGAGAGGTAGAGGAAGAAGGAGACACAACCTGGTGACAAACATTAAGACGGGAAGATCATATGAACAACTGAGGGAGGACGCACAGGACCGGACAAGGTGGAGGGAGCAGTATGATTGAAACCCTTCCAGGGAGAAGAAGGAATGTTGTAATGTCACGCACGTATGTCGTGAAAGTCTTGTAAATATAAATTCACGTACTCAATTTGGAACCTCTCCTCCGGAACGAAACTTTGAGGACAAGTGCAAAACCAATTCCGAGGAGGACGGCCGTTGAGGGAATCGATAGGAGGCGGCAAGGGGGGATGGGGTTGGAGAGTGAGTCGAAGTGGTAATCGATCTGGTCGGAGGGAGCTAGAGGTAGGAGGGAGCCCCCTCTCCCCGAAGAGGTGGGAGCGGGTGTGCTGCGAATGGTCCCGAGGGGAGAGATGAATGGAAGAGGAAAGGAGGAAGAAAAGGAGACGCTCTTGGGGTTGGAAGACGCGCTCTCCCTCCCCACCATCCCTTCCCCACTAGGTATGAGCGAACGTTTACAGCGTGGGCCGTGGGGAAGGTCGGGTTCGATCCGAGTGACCGAGAGAGGAAGGGTCGGAGGACTGGTTCTGGGACATGCGGAGGCTGGGGAGGATGGGGAGGAACTTTAAGTGGCGATGCAGTGGGCGGTGGCTAGGATGCGGGGCAATTACCAGTCGGGGGGAGGAGAATGGGGGGTAGAGAGCCTCTCTCCAAACCATCACGTCATTCAACTCGACTCGCTCCCTCACTCTCTGCCTCCGCCTGCATTTTCTCTCCTCCCTCCTCGCCCCCGACGTCTCAAAAACTT